>CM067302.1:3066500-3166500 GCA_034231615.1 Meghimatium bilineatum
ATTTCCGACTAACTTCTTCCAACTTTGAAGCGAGATCTCGGAACCAGCCAAGCCATTGATATTATTCGGCATATCGCAGTGGTTTGCCGCCAATAGTTATCAATTATACAGTAATTTGGTCTCATCGGAATTAATCATTCAACAATGACTCCAATTGTCTTTTCCCGAGATTTTCATTAATCACAGTGTATAATTTATGTCGACAGCCAATGAAAATCCTTATTGAAGGATGATTTTCTCTGTGAGTTGAGTCAACAGTACTGTATAATTGACGAGAGACTGCTTTGTCCCGTATACTGTGAGTCTCTAACCAATGAAAATCTCGGAGTAGCCTCTCGCAATGACACGCAATTGCAGAGATGACTTGCCCGTTACTGTCGAATAGTTGGTTATACGTATATCAAGCATCTAGCTGCGCTGTGCATTGTTTGAGCCAGTCAGTCTTCTTATATTTGCCATATTCTTACTTCTCGGTTCACATATATTTGCCATATTCTTACTTCTCGGTTCACATATATTTGCCATATTCTTACTTCTCGGTTCACATATATTTGCCATATTCTTACTTCTCGGTTCACATATATTTGCCATATTCTTACTTCTCGGTTCACATATATTTGCCATATTCTTACTTCTCGGTTCACATATATTTGCCATATTCTTACTTCTCGGTTCACATATATTTGCCATATTCTTACTTCTCGGTTCACATATATTCGCCATATTCTTACTTCTCGGTTCACATATATTTGCCATATTCTTACTTCTCGGTTCACATATATTTGCCATATTCTTACTTCTCGGTTCACATATATTTGCCATATTCTTACTTCTCGGTTCACATATATTTGCCATATTCTTACTTCTCGGTTCACATATATTTGCCATATTCTTACTTCTCGGTTCACATATATTTGCCATATTCTTACTTCTCGGTTCACAGAATTCATGGTAGTCAAATATACCTCTGAATCATCTCGTTTTACCTGCCGAAGACGGATGTGTCGGGCCATTGGCGCAAATAAAACGGCGACACTGCGCGTTTCCATTCTCTGGACTACATTCTACTGGAAATCTTGTAGGACCATTGCCCTGCTAGAGATCCAGCGGGAGTTTGAGATTGAACGCTGAAGAAGAAGAAGATCTCCTTTTGAAAATTAAAAAAAAGAATTCCATTGTACAATAGAACTAAATAGGTGTAAATTACCTGTCCTTGGTATGTAGGGCTTTAGTCGTCACACATTAAGCCAATTAAAAAAAGGAACTAGTTTAGCAGTATCCAGGGTTTCCATAATGACAATTGTATGTCCACATTTCTCGAATTTTGTCATTTTCAAAAGCTACTCACCATGATATTTATTTAGGTCATTTTTATGGCCATTTTTAGCAAACATATGTTCTTCTTCGTTCAGGACTCTTGTAGCTTTGCTAGATATACAGTCCAGTCGCCATGTCGAAGATAGCAGTCTTCTCCCGCACAGAGCGTCTGCCCCACAGTTTTTGTCTCGGTTCATTCCAGTGTGACCATGTCTTGTCTCACAGTTCTTTGTACTCTGGACACTCTTAGAGTAAGTGTTAAATCCAGTGTGACCATGTCTTGCCTCAGTTCTTTGTAATCTGACAGTCTTAGAATAAGTGGGCCAGTATTCCAGTACTGGGATAAGTGGGCCAGTACTGGGCCAATACAGGGGCCAGTATTCCTCTTCCACGTGGATATTAATTTTTGTGGGCCACCCTGGTCCGGTACATGTGTCCCTGTAGTCTGCAGTGACCAGTTCTAAGCCAAAAGATTATGGCCTGTTGTTGCCTATGAAGTTAGTGTGTGAGGTCTAGATCAATATTCACATCTTTCTTCCAGTGTCATGTATAATGGTCGCGGATTCGAGTTTTGGCACCACTTTAAATCAGAGAATAGCTAAATTGTTCAATTTTCCTCCTGATTCTCCCAAGGCATGAGCTCTCTTATGTTCCCGGTGATACCGCCCACAATGGGCGGGTAGACATTGAAGAATAATGTTTGAACTTCCCTTAATGTTTTTCAGTTCTAGTCTAATTTTTGGTGTTTTCATTTTTATTGCGATAAATGCTTGCAATAGAAATCTGCGTGTTTATTACTATGTTTCCCTTCAGGGCCAGATAAATATAAAAAAACACATTATATGGAACAAAACAACAGCTCACAAACACGTGTATATATCACACAATGGCATTGGGTCAAAGGGCATGAGTCCATGGACCGCTGGATCAGCAACCAACCAACCAACCATTACTATGTTCGATTGTGTTGGATGGATAGATAACATCACGACCACCCTCCACAAACAAGGACTCAAGGCACGATTCAAGGCATCACATCTGGCAGCTCACACCCCTACAACGCCCGTGTGTTGCCGGGGCCCGAAAGGGGAACAAAGTATAACAACATTGTTTACCTTCCACGCTTGTCGTAAAAGGCGACTAAGGAGGTTATGGGACGGAGTTAGCTGTCCCATCCCATATAGGGTCAGTGACCCAAAGCCATGCTGAAGTCAGATGTGTCCGGCAGAAAGGCGCATATATCGCATCAATGCTGTAAACCATGACACAACTCATTCCGTTCTCCGGACTACACCCTGATAATTTGCAGGAGTTTGAGAACAAACGCAGAAGAAGACACCCCTACAAGCGTAATCTAACGGCATAAACATACATGATTTTTTCAACACATGCGTCCCGAAAATACAGAAATACAAACACACAAACGACCACTGCTAAGAGCATATTCCCAGTTCAATGTAGTACTGCTAGTAGAACATAATTGAAAATAATACTCACGTGGAAGACAGGTAATGGAGTTCTATCGATGACGACTGACACACTATCTTATCACTGACGGATGTCTACATGAATTAATATGGTATACACAACAAAACACAGAATATAATCATACAAATGACAATACACAGGACATAATCGACGTTTCGAACCAAAAGGCCTTTTTCAAGATATCCACATAACATACAAACATAAAAATACCACAAGTAGAAATGAATACACAACAACAAGCTTAGAAGCATTTTGATATATTTCTCTCTGACACGCTTGCTGTGGTGTATTCATTTCTACTTGTGGTATTTTTATGTTTGTATGTTATGTGGATATCTTGAAAAAGGCCTTTTGGTTCGAAACGTCGATTATGTCCTGTGTATTGTCATTTGTATGATAATATTCTGTGTTTTGTTGCGCATACCATATTAATTCATGTAGACATCCGTCAGTAATAGTATGTCAGTCGTCATCCAGTATAACTCCATTATGGGAGCCGCGTTAGTGCAGTGGTTAGCGCACTGGCTTCGCATATGAGTGGTCCTGGGTTCATTCCCCAGCTGAGGCGGAAATGTTTTCAGATCGCAACGGCTCCCAGGTCGACCCAGCCTTAAATGGGTACCGGATTAATCCGGGAAGTAAAGACTGCGAGGGAGAGGAGATGACTACCGCCCTCATTTGCAGAGCCTGTGAAATGTGAGATCGCTAACATCTCACACCCCTACGGCATTAATAAATGCTATGGGTTACTTTACTTTTTTTATAACTCCATTACCTGTCTTCTACGTGAGTATCATATTCCCAGTAGCAATATATTGATGTGAATCCTGGATAATTACCAACAAAGTTGAAAACAAAACAGCAGCATTAGCGTAAACTTACAGATTCCACACAATTTAACGGCAAGTGTGGATGCTATCAACCAGCTTCCACCTGGGAATAGACAATAGATTGTGTTGATTGTTCTGTACTAGCTCTTAGATTGTGCTGGCTGATTGTTCTGTACTAGCTGTTAAATTGTGTTGTCTGCTCTCGGAGTCTGTAGAAGTGCATTGGCTTCTGCCCTGAAGTTTACACATTTCTTTCCTGTTGCAAAAACATCTTCTTTCACATACGTGCGTGTTTACATTTGTCATCCATGTTTACATTTGTCATCCATGTTTACATTTATCATCCATGTTTACATTTATCATCCATGTTTACATTTATTGCTCATATTTACATGTCTCTTCCATTTTTGCATGTTTCGCCCATGTTTACATTTGTCGCCCATGTTTACATTTATCGCCCATGTTTACATTTATCGCCCATGTTTACATTCATCGCCCATGTTTACATTTATCGCCCATGTTTACATTTATCGCCCATGTTTACATTTATCGTCCGTGTCTAAATCTAACTTAAATCATTGGCGTGGTATGCATAGATATTCACACATTTCGACACTTTGTCACTTCTCATCATCATCAAGTGCCGTCTCCACACCCAAAATTGGCTGCAACATACCTCCAACGTCCCTTGTCTCTTGTTTTAGTGGTGCACTCTGCTAGACTGTAACATGTCCATCGTGTGATGTTACTCTCCCACTTGTATCTCTGCCTACCTCTTGCTCGCTTCCCTTTGACTTTACCCTCCAGTAAGGTCTTCAATAAGGTGTCATGCCTTTTAATATGTCCAAAATACTTTATTTGTCTGATCTTTATTTCTGTTAGTAGTTCTTTCTTCATATTAAGTGTCTTTAGCACCTCTTTATTTGTTTTCTTCTCTTTCAATGATGTTCTCCCTATTCTTCTATATACCCACATCTTAAAGGCATCAATTCTGTTTTCTAATTATTTATTAAGTGTCCATGAGCCATACATTAATATGGAATAGATGTAGCATTTTATAATTCTCATTTTTAACTTGTTTGTAATTTGTTTAGATATTAATATTTTCTTCATGTCATTGAAGGTACTTTTAACCATTCCTATTCTCCTTTTAACTTCTGTTTCACATCTGCCGTAATTTGTGACTATTTGTCCAAGATATTGATAATGTTTTACTTGTTGTAGTTTCTCTCCCTGTATGTTTATGTTTAGCTCTTGTTCTTCTGTGTCCTTCCTGATTATCATGGTTTTTGTTTTTTGGATATTTATATCCAGTCCATATTAATTACTTGATTTATTGACTTGATCTATTATTCTTTGTACTTCCTGTTCACTTTCTGCTAAAAGAACAGTGGCATCTGCATATCTCAGGTTGTTTATTTTTTTCCCATTGATTTTTATTAATACTTAATTTGATTAAAATACACCAGCACCGCATACGACGGCTAAAAACTCCAGCTGTGGCAACCCTGCACTTGACCCTGGTTCTTGTCAGTTCCTGCTGTGTTCTTTCACACTGATTCTGTTACACGCTGCTACTTTCAAACTGTATGTACAACTGTGCTCGGCCTTATTTACTTGTTAATTCCTGCTGTGATTTCTGAGACATCACGAACTTTAAATCTGGTCATACATCATAATAAGCCATACACGCCGACATTGCTGTTCTATTTTTAGATATCCAACATGGAGCCACAATTCGGGCCGTGGTTGCCACAAGCAACAAATTCTCATTATGCATGTGTATCCATGCGCGGATAGACGTTTACTTCAAGGAAGAATTTCAAACATGCAAGAATATGTACATGCCTGTTTCTTATCAATCAAGTGCCATGCCGAATGGCGTAGACGATCATGTTTCTCCACAACTCTTTGTCTCTTGTGTTGTCAATAAGCTTGGTTGGTGAGCTTCTACCTCGCCACAATACAAGTCCATCTCGTAACTTTTCTCTTTATCGTACCCTGCCTCTTCTACCCTTGATCTTTCCAGTGGTTATTAAGTGTTCAAGCTGTGTTCTTCTCAGCACATGCCATAGAAACCTTGACTGTCTGCCCCTAATGTTTGATATGATTTATCTTTTTACGCCAGCATCAATGAGAACATCTGCATTATTTTTCTTAGCTGTCCATGGTATTTTCATCATTCTTCTCAGAAACTACATCTTTGTAGCCTCTACTTCGCTTTGAAGCTTTTTGTTTACAGTCCATGCTTCACATCCATAAAAAAGAATTGATTTGATATAACATCTCAGTACTCGAAATCGGGTCTGCATTGATAATCTTCCAGTGCACAAAATGGTTCTCATTTTTAGAATGCTGTTTTCTATATCGTTGTTAATTGTTAATACCGGCTCACTATGGCACCCCTGGTATAAATATACATTAGTACTAGAGTGGATACCAGCTGAATGTGGCATCCCTGGTAATAAAAAAAAAGCAGACGAATTGACAAAAATAGGAGGCAAACTCCCTAAGACCCGCGTAACTCTAAGCTTCATGGAAGAAATGTCTCTTCTAAAACAATATATGTGACTTAAGTGGAGATATCTAAACGGAGACTATAGCCCCGAGCATGACAACTTTAACAAATTGGACAGAAATAAACAAGTTGCGATATTTCGACTGAGAACAGTGAATTGCCGTTTAAGGGGATACCTACACCGAGTCGGTATCAGCTACACTTTGGCCTGTATCTGCGGAGCTGCAATAGAGATCAGAATAATTGTCTCAGTTTGGCTGTTCACAGAACATAAATCTGGCCCATAATTGTCTCAGTTTGGCTGTTCACAGAACATAAATCTGGCCCATAATTGTCTCAGTTTGGCTGTTCACAGAACATAAATCTGGCCCATAATTGTCTCAGTTTGGCTGTTCACAGAACATAAATTTGGCCCACATGAGCTCCTCTACAAAACAAATTGTGGGGAACCCAAGATCACCTAAAACAAATCGCTATACACAAGACCAATACTTGACTCGATATTTAACAATTTATCACAGAAGGCACAAACTGGAGTACCCCTACTCACGCATTGCATCGCCAACACTCACACACTATCAATACGTTCTTGACTACAGTCCCGTAATAAACATCACTGCTGGTGTGGTTGTGTGGGGTGAGCCAATTATTAATAATGTGATGGTGGCTTCTCCCCGGTAACAAATCATGTAGGACCCTATACTCTCCTCCGGTAACAAAGATGCTAACTCTCCCCCGGTAACGCACACAAATCACACACAGAGAACCACTTGGTAACACTGCTGCGACGTGAGCGTAATAGTGTGCCGTTCATACTCGTTTTTTAATAAAGACCTTTTGGTCGGAACATAAATTTATGTAACTATTATAAGCGTTTCCAATGATTAGCAAAACTTCATTCCCCTGTATCTCCTGTTGGATTTTAATTTTACTGCAGTATTATCGATCACAGCTAAATGAATTACTTAATCATTATCATGTGTCAAGAGCCACCTGCTCACAGCGTTAGTGAGTACTTTATAATTATCAACATCCCTGAATAATTCAAACTCATTTCGCTAGATATCAAAGCGCAACTAGCGGTGACACAGTCAGGTCATTCGCGAGGTATTTATTAAGTTATTACCTGTCGAAGGTTGGGGTTGTTACATTACTACCTGAACTACAACCTTCATTATATGTGATGGTCATCAGTTCTGAAATAACCAAACTGGAATCACTTGCGCAGCGCAGTAAAGATTACACCACCACAAGATGTGTACCACCAAATGAGTGACCGAATCACGCACAAGTTATGTCTGTTCACTGAACAGTGTTACCAATTAAGTTTTATAAATATCACCACATAGCCTTGGAAAAACCCAGATAACTCCAAAACATATAATGCAATATAAATAAGGCCAGGATCCTAGTAAGGAAAGCGAGTACACATAAAAAAGTATTATGCGATTAAATGTTAAACATTCAGTCCAATATTGGTTCTGTATAGAAGCGGTTTATTTTAGGACATCTTGGTTTTCCCAAACCTTGTTTTGCAGAGAAGCTCATGTGAGCCAGAGTTGAAGATACCGATTCGCTGTAAGTTTGCTTTTCGATAGCAGTCGTCAGTTCTCAGTTCAAATATTCAAACCTGTTAATTTCTGTTAAATTTGTTGATGTAGTATTGCTCGGGCTACAGTTTCCATGTAGTTCTCTCCAATGAAGTTGCATATATTATTTTAGCAGATACATTACTTCCCTTAACCTTTGAGTTGCGAGGTCTGAGAGAGGCTGCCTCCTGTTTTTGCGAATTCGTCTGCATTTTCGTTACCAGGGATGCCACATTGATCAGGTATCTTTACCATTGTTCCCATGATACTTTATGTGACCTGTTGATGAAAATCGTTAAGGATGGGGATGGTTTACCTATCTTTTATCTTCTTCTTCTTCAGCGTTCATTCTCAAACTCTTGTTGGATCTCTCTTGTAGCAGGACCATGATCCATTCTATATTTCCAGCAGGATGTAGTCCAGAGAATGGAAATTAGTTGTGTCGCCGTTTTATTTGCGCCAATGGTCCGACACATCCGTCTTCGGCGGGATATTTTATCTAAATTCCTGGATTTTATTGGGGAAAAAAACCTCTCAGATTAAGGAAAATTTGGTCAAAAAACCCTAGTACTCCAGACGACGGTAAAAAACTCCAGATCTAGTAAAAAAATTCCCAGCTGTGGCAACGCTGTCTTTGAACTAACACTGCGGGGAAACATATAATCTACGAAAAATGATATGTTGACATCAGACGCTAGGAACTTGTTGGAAAGGGAGGAGGGGGTTACGATACAGAAAATGTTGTCATGAAATCAATCGACACCCACAGGAATGAATGGAGAGGGAGGAATGTGTGAATAGCTATGAAAATATAACGACAAACAGTTGAATTGTTTGTTTTTTTAAATTATACAGGTAAATCTTGGAACAGTGTAGTAACATTCTGCGAATCACTGGAAACATACATAACACACGCAAATCGACGTTTCCACCAAAAGGCCTTAATTAAGACTACATACACAACACACAACGACGAGCAAGATATCAAGATACATCATTATTGACGATGATATGACAGAGAAAATTATACATTTTTCTGTGCCATGTGAACGTCAATAGTGTCGTTTTTGCTCGTTCATTTTTTGTTGTGTATGTAGTCTTTATAAAGGCCTTTTAGCCAGACAGACGGTCTGACGCGCGAAAACGCACGAATGACCTTTCTTAGGTAACTTTTTTTCTTCCCTCTTGAGGAGACGATATTTCTTCAAGATGGCCACGAAGAAGGACATTGAAAATTGGGAGGTGGTAGCGGAAGTAAGTACGGTTGACATTCGAACGATACCTGGTTGATTGCATGTTTTTTAATAACAAACCTCGAAAAAAAGATAACATTTTAATTTTGGTTGGTTACAGTTGGGATACGCATGACATTGTGTCTCAACAGACAGCCATGAGTGATAAAATGGTGAGTGTCGCTGTTTTAGAAAACCAATTTGAACATGACCGTGTGAGATATGAGACCTATACACTAATAGTAAATACGACCTACTAAAATGACTTATTTGACTATTCTCTTGATTTACTGTTGTTATTCGTCCATCACAAGATAATGACTACCATTTGTTACATCCACTTTTTCACGCATGTGGTTGTTGCGTCTGTGAGTCTCACCAATGGCCCACTAGACAAATCACCCATGAAACAGAAAACGTTAGTAGATGACATGGCGTTATATTGAGGTTATCTTCTTAGAGAAGCTTCATGGCACATCATCTATACAGTTATGCTTAATATACTGTTATTTTGTTGTTGAAATGTGTTTCATGTTTACTTGAATATATGTATGCACCCTCTGTGGTTGGGAGGGAGCCCGAGATGTACCGTGCAGCACTGGGGAGGACGAAACTTCCAGCACTGAATTTTTTTATGGCTAAGACCCATCTTAGAGGCACAGTGTTCAGGATGTGACAATCCTTTTGACTTGAACATTTGGTTGCATGCCTGGAGCAATAGAGAATGATCAGTAGTAAATTGGTGGCAGGGAATGAGCACAGTGAACCCTATCTTGGCTACAGTGGCCTGGAGCAGTGCACAGGTTGAAACGTACCTTCCTGGAGGTGTGATAGTTCTTCTCTAGCTCTGGCCTCGGGTGGAACGAAAATCCACAGATTTCCCAGCAATATAATGCCATTTAATGGCATTGGGTCAAAGGACATGAGCCCATGGATCAGCAACCAACCAACCATCCACTTTTGAAATTCAGTTATAGTTGTGTCCCTTGACTATGAGTCCGTAGATGGTTAATAAGCCATATACTGACGGCAATTTCCCTTGACAATAACAGTATGGGATGACAAATGTATATGATTTTTCGTACACGCGTGACTTTCAAAAACAACTCTCCGCTGTTGAGCTGCTGCATTTCTCTTCTTTTCTTCTTCTTCTTCTTCAGCGTTCATTCTCAAACTCCCGCTGGAACTCTCTTGTAGCAGGACACATTCTCAAACTCTTGCTAGATCTATCTTGTAGCAGGACACATTCTCAAACTCTTGCTAGATCTATCTTGTAGCAGGACACATTCTCAAAATCCCGCTGGAACTATCTTGTAGCAGGACACATTCTCAAACTCCCGCTGGAACTCTCTTGTAGCAGGACACATTCTCAAACTCCCGCTGGAACTCTCTTGTAGCAGGACACATTCTCAAACTCCCGCTGGATCTCTCTTGTAGCAGGACACATTCTCAAACTCCCGCTGGAACTCTCTTGTAGCATGACACATTCTCAAACTCCCGCTGGAACTCTCTTGTAGCAGGACACATTCTCAAACTCCCGCTGGAACTCTCTTGTAGCAGGACACATTCTCAAACTCCCGCTGGATCTCTCTTGTAGCAGGACACATTCTCAAACTCCCGCTGGATCTCTCTTGTAGCAGGACACATTCTCAAACTCCCGCTGGAACTCTCTTGTAGCAGGACACATTCTCAAACTCCCGCTGGATCTCTCTTGTAGCAGGACAGTGGTCGTACTAGATTTCATCAGGATGTAGTCCAGAGAATGGAAATGCGTGGTTTCGCAGTTTTATTTGCGTCAATGGTCCAGCACATTCGTCTTCGATGGGCTCTTCTTTTCGCAAGTTCTTCCCGTTTATCTTGGCCAATTTCGAAGGCTTTCAGTAACGTAGTCCTTGTAGCGCTTCTTTGAGCCACCTTGAGAAAGTATGCCCTTCTGCAAATTACCAGAGAGAAGTATCTTTAGCAGGCGATAATCTGACATACGTAACACATGACGTGCCCAATCAATCTGTGTCTACATCTGAATAGAGTCAATGCTAGAGATAGCAGATATCAGACAGTGGTATCTGGAATCCTGTCTTGCCATCAAATGCTTATAACGTTTCTGAGACACACCCTGAATCTTGTCTTGTCATTAAATGTTTATAACGTTTCTGAGAAAAACTGTGTGAAAGTTATAACACATTATAGCTCGAGGTACCAAAGAAATCTACCGGAATAATCATACGATGCAGACCTTTAGATGGATTAATTCCCTATCTGTCAGTAGGACTTATATTGTAAAAGGTAATACTTTGAAGAATTATATTAAGAAAAACATCATCTAATTATGGAAAACAGTTTAAATCTTGTCAGCCAACCCCTCAACTGTCCTTAGTCTACCGCTACAACATGCATGGAATGAAGACTGTGGCGTTATTTCCTGCACCCTAAACTAGACGTCCAGTCTCGGATTGACACACTGGAGTTATTTAGGGATGCTTTCAGACTTGTGTTATTATCTCTGTAAGTGTTTGTAATGAGTGTTGTTGTATCTCTGGTGTGTGGCTATATAGCTCTCGTCTATTTAGCCCTGTGGACCAATAGAAAATCATCCTTCTAGAATGACGTTATTTGTCTTTTCCTTTATGAGAGACTGCATTAGCATGTCATAACAACAGAAGTCTTACAGAGCACAGATTTACTGAACAAGTTTCATGCAACACATTGTAGCGAAGTCTTACAGAGAACAGACTTACTGAACAGGTTTCATGCAACACATTGTAGCGAAGTCTTACAGAGCACAGACTTACTGAACAGGTTTCATGCAACACATTGTAGCGAAGTCTTACAGAGCACAGACTTACTGAACATGTTTCATGCAACACATTGTAGCGAAGTCTTATAGAGCACAGACTTACTGAACAGGTTTCATGAAACAAATTGTAGCGAAGTCTTACAGAGAACAGACTTACTGAACAGGTTTCATGAAACAAATTGTAGCGAAGTCTTACAGAGCACAGACTTACTGAACAGGTTTCATGAAACAAATTGTAGCGAAGTCTTACAGAGCACAGACTTACTGAACAGGTTTCATGAAACAAATTGCAGCGAAGTCTTACAGAGCACAGACTTACTGAAGATGTTTCATGCAACACATTATAGCGAAGTCTTACAGAGCACAGAGTAAATCTGTGGTAGAGATTATATTAGGCGGTTTCGCATCACAGCTAGACACACTAAGACATCAAACACATTAAGACATCAAACACATTAAGACATCAAATACACTAAGTCATCAAACACATTAAGACATCAAATACACTAAAACATTAAACGGTAGTTGTCAAGATTCGTCAATTACACAGACCTGTGGACTCATCGAGAATAATCCTTTTAATGTTACACTTTTTGGCTGTTTCCGTTAATTTCATTGCTCAAATGTTGTATACTTTTTTGTGACAACCAATCAAAATAACTGAAAAGGTTAATAGTTACTTTCACAAAACACAAGGTAATGATATAATACGGAGAACACACAGAAAAACTAACAAGGTACGGAAAAATATAGATAACAGTATACAAGACCAACTAAATCAACGTTTCAACCTTAAGATCTTTGGCAACTATACTTTATTCAGTGAGTTGGTCATGAAAATAAAAACACAAGCTAACACTGTATTTCACAATATGTGCCAATGACGTGGAAGAGAGAATTAATTTTAAACAATTTTATAGTACAGCACACAGGTCAGGTACATGCGCAGCACTTGCGGTTGATTGATACCAGATTAATCGTTCTATTTTGGTCATTACCAATTGTAACAGTGTGTCGATGTTGTTGTTGTCAAACAGTTGACACGGACAAGTCTATTTTTGATGATGTAAGCTCATTGACTGCATTGTTCTACCTGCCTCATTTCATTTGACGACGTTTTAGACGTGTCCCATCTGTGGTTTTAAAAAGAATTAGTGGCAAATCCTATTCTTTTCTTTTCTTCTGCGTTCGTTCTCAAACTCCTGCAGATCAGCAGGATGTAGTCCGGAGAACGGAATGCGCTGTGTCATGGTTTACAGCATTGCTGCGATATCTGCGCTTTTCGGCCTGACACATCCGACTTCAGCGTGGCTTTGGGTCACTGACCCTATATGGGATGGGGCAGCCAACTCCATCCCATAACCTCCTTAGTCGCCTCGTGCGACATGCATGGAAGGTACACAATGTTGCTATTCTTTGCTCCCATTTCGGGCCCCGAAAACACAATGGCGTTATCCTATTCAGGACGTAGCTATCAACTCAGCAATATTTGGCTGTAGTGATTTTAACATCATCAAGTGCCATGCCGAATGGCGTTGGTGATCATATTTCTCCATGTACATCGATCTCTCATATATGTCATCATCTCTGTTGGTGTCGTCAATCGAAGACATTTAGTCAAACTGTCCAATATCTTTTCTCTGGGTCTTCCCCTTGACCTTTTCCCTTCTATCTTTCCTGTTGCCACTATATTTTCAATTATAGGGATTTTATAGGCTATATACGTTCAGTAGTTTGTCATTGCTTTCTGAACGACCTGAATGTAGAATTACCTGCGGCGGGAATGAACCCGGTATCTTGGACGCCATGACGCAGACCGTAAACGCCGCCACCCAGCAGATCTGTGGGAGAGGACGTAGTTCCCATCACAAACTAAACTCGATCGACGGATTCGTCTCACACCTAAACTCGATCGACGGATTCGTCTCACGACTAAACTCGGTCGACGGATTCCTCTCACAACTAAATTCGGTCGGCGGGTTCGTCTCAAAACTAAAATCCGTCGGCGGGTTCGTCTCAAAACTAAACTCGGTCGGCGGGTTCGTCTCAAAAATAAACTCGGTCGGCGGGTTCGTCTCACAACTAAACTAGGTCGAAGTAGCTTGTAGTTAAAAAGTCAATCGTCCACATTGCACTGGCGATGTGATAGTATTACTGGTGGCTGCAAATTCAAGAAAAGTTGAAATGTTTTGTTATTATAATTTTCCTTCAGCGTCCATTACGGGGCATAGGGTAACAACCAGAGCTCTCCAGTTTGTGAGTTGTGAATCTACTGTGTTCTTCAACTTAGTTCTTACATATTATTGAAAATCATAGTCTTCTTCTTCTTGTTCTTCTTCTTCTTCTTTTCGTTCGCAGTTTGACATGTCTACACAGCAAGTCCTATTTTCTTAATAAATGCTGCTGTATTTGAAAGCTCCTCAGTGCTCCCATACATCTTTCTGTGGATATCCATATATGTGGGCTAGTGTTCTTCCCTTAACTGGTTTAGTGTATTGCAGTCTTGCAGGATATGTTCAGCGGTCTTTGCTGTCTGCCCACAAGGGCACAGTGGTGATGGGACCAATCTTAGCCTATTTAAGTGGCTGTTTAATCTGTTGTGTCCTGTTTTGAGGCAGAAGATAATAACCTGCTCTGCTCTGTTGAGATAGTGGTAATTGTCTTTTGGGTGGTCGACTTTCCTTATGGCTTTGATGAGGGTCTTCTTTTCTTGGTAATAGATTTCTTGGTCTTTTTGTTCCTGTGTTGCTCCATCCTTTGCCAGTCTGTCTGCCTCTTCATTTCCTGGTATCCCACAGTGGGTTGGTATCCACTGTAGTACTACCCTTTTTTGGAAGCTCACTTCTCGCATGGCTTTCTTCAGGTATGGCAGTTTATCGCTGTCAAGGGCTTGTAGGACAGACATAGCATCAGTAAGAAATACCACCTGCTGGCATTGACTTGTGTTTTTAATTATTTCTGCAGCAATGTTTAAAGCCTGTACTTCTGCAGAGTAGTTGGAGCAGAATATTCCAGTTGGTGAACATGTGGATTCATTTTCTTTTTCTGGATATTTTATGTACACGCCAGCACCTCCATTCTTCACTGCTCTGGTTGCTGATCCGTCGGTATATACTTGTATTCATGCTTCTCTGGGGTACATGTCTTCAATCATGTTCAAACCCTCTTTAATGTCGTCTCGCGAAGAGTCTCTCTTGGCCTACCTTTTTTCTTTTGCCATCTGGTATCTATTTTAATGCTTGTAGTGTCAATCTTCTTCTTCTTCATCGTTTATTCTCAAACTCCCACTGGATCTCCCTTGCAGCAGGACCATGTTCCTATTAGATTTCCAGAAGAATGAGGTCCATAGAATGGAAATGCGTTGTATCGCAGTTTTATTTGCGACAATGGCCTGACACATCCGTCTTCGGCGGGTAGTGTCAGTATGTTTTCATTCATTCTAAGTACATTTTCGATAAAAGTCTATAGTATTTTGTGTTATTGTTGTAGAAACAAATTACTGTTTGGTGTCTTCTCTTGTCAAACATATTGTATTTTTTGCACGCTGCCTCTAAGTGAACATGTGTTTTTATAGTTAGTCTTCTGCAAAAAGTACATTTAAGTAGGAAGTCAGACAATTTAAAAAAAGATGCGATTTTGTCAAGACATTCAAAGCGTGCACTCAAGATAACCCGAATGCAAAAGGTAGCAGACAGCAATAGCAGACAGCAATTGAGCCCCCCCCCCCCCCCCCAACACAGACGTAATGTTGTTCGTGAAATGAGGCGTGTACTCCTCCGCTCAATACCAAATGTTGGACAGGCCTGTCTGTAACAGGTGTTCGCCGTTCGCCTGTTACACATCTGATACCAAGAAACATAACTGGTTTTGGCGATGTTAATCTGTTCATTTATATGTTTAAATAAACTTTCATTGTGTTATCTTTCCTGTTAGATGGTTACAGGGAGTGTTAGAGGGAGTGTTAGAGGGAGTTTTACAGGGGGTGTTAGAGGGAGTTTTACAGGGAGAGTTACAGGGAGTGTTAGAGGGAGTGTTAGAGGGAGTGTTAGAGGGAGTGTTACAGGGGGTGTTAGAGGGAGTGTTAGAGGGAGAGTTAGAGGGAGTGTTACAGGGAGTGTTACAGGGGGTGTTAGAGTGAGTGTTAGAGGGAGAGTTAGAGGGAGTGTTAGAGGGAGTGTTAGAGGGAGTGTTACAGGGGGTGTTAGAGGGAGAGTTAGAGGGAGTGTTAGAGGGAGTGTTAGAGGGAGAGTTAGAGGGAGTGTTAGAGAGAGAGTTAGACGGAGTGTTAGAGGGAGTTTTACAGGGAGTGTTAGAGGGAGTGTTAGAGGGAGTGTTAGAGGGAGAGTTAGAGGGAGTGTTACAGGGAGTGTTAGAGGGAGTGTTAGAGGGAGTGTTAGAGGGAGTGTTAGAGGGAGTGTTAGAGGGAGAGTTAGAGGGAGTGTTAGAGGGAGAGTTAGAGGGAGTGTTAGAGGGAGTGTTAGAGGGAGTGTTAGAGAGAGAGTTAGAGGGAGTGTTAGAGGGAGTGTTCGAGGGAGAGTTAGAGGGAGTGTTAGAGAGAGAGTTAGAGGGAATGTTAGAGGGAGTGTTCGAGGGAGAGTTAGAGGGAGTGTTAGAGAGAGAGAGTTAGAGGGAGTGTTAGAGGGAGTGTTAGAGGGAGTGTTAGAGGGAGTGTTCGAGGGAGAGTTAGAGGGAGTGTTAGAGAGAGAGTTAGAGGGAGTGTTAGAGGGAGTGTTACAGGGAGTGTTACAGGGAGTGTTAGAGGGAGTGTTACAGGGAGTGTTACAGAGAGTTACAGGGAGTGTTACAGGGAGTGTTACATGGAGTGTTAGAGTGACAGTCTGCTTATACACGGTCTTGTATGAGACACTTGTCTCAATAAATATTCTGTTTACAAACGGTCTTGTATGAGACACGTTGTGTCGTCTCAAATGATACTTTTTCGCAGAGTCTGTCCGTGACTATCGTTAGAAACGTCTAAGAGCCAAATTTAACACACAAAAAAGCCTTCATACGTAGTGATTTTGATTATTTTGTACTTTCATTTGTCGCGACAGGAAGGGCATGCGGCCATTATCACACACGACACTAGAAACTCCCCTGCAAATGTCTAACGGGAAAAATTAGTCACGCAAAATGAATTAAACAGGTTACTAAAATACTTACCTTGCCTATTAATAAAAATATATTAAAAAAGTATATATAAAAAAACATACAATAAAACTAAACAGGACAATTCTCCACGTATCGGCTCAAATTGAACCTTTTTCAAGAGACAAACAACAGAAACAACACAATAAAAAAACAAAATAGATGACTAGATTTCATCAAGCCCCGTCTCCATAACGCAGGGATGGCAACGAACCTTGTGAAATTGTCGTTGCCATCCCTGCGTTATGGAGACGGGGCAATATTCGGGGCGCTGTTTTCTTAAGTTGCTAGCGTATAATATTCGGGGCGCTGTTTTCTTAAGTTGCTAGCGTATAATATTCGGGGCGCTGTTTTCTTAAGTTGCTAGCGTATAATATTCGGGGCGCTGTTTTCTTACGTTGTTAGTGTATAATATTCGGGGCGCCGTTTTCAACTCAGCATTATTGTCTGTAATAATTTTTCTAATCAATAATTACTTTAAGTAGGTTTCTATTGCTTTCTTAATTTTCTCTTTACCCAACTGACTGGAGCTGAAATTTAAGACGGCAACTTGGCTTGACGAGGTCACCTAACGACCAATCGTCAATAATGCCGTCTTGTTCATTGGAAAACAGCTTGCCAAAATGATTAATTTAATTTTTCCCGTGATTTACATTGGCTTTCGACATAAAGTATACAAAATATAACCAATGAAAATCACAGGAAAATTCAAATGAGTCACTTTAGAAAGCTGTTTTCTAATGAGCCAGCAGGTATTATATTGATGATTGGTCACGTACCTTTGTGCCATAGTACGTACAGCCAAAGGTTGTGGTGGCTGGATTACTAGAACCGCAACATCCACTAATTCTGATGGTTGACAGATCTGATTTCTGGATCAACAACCAACAGATCTGATATAACATAATTGAACTAACGTCCGTGGTTGAAATGGCGTACCTGACAATAAGCGGTACTTTTTTAAAATTAAATAAAAATATCTAGCAACAGAGCTGGACACATGTCGTACTGTAAACTATACAATTAGATACACAGATGGACATGTCCTTACTAAACTATACCATCAGATACAGGACAGGACTTATGTCGTACTTACTAAACTATACCATTAGATACAGGGCAGGACGTATGTCGTACTTACTAAACTATACCATCAGATATAGGGCAGGACTTATGTCGTATTACTAAACTATACCATCAGATACAGGGCAGGACTTATGTCGTACTTTAAACTATACAATTAGATACACAGATGGACATGTCCTTACTAAACTATACCATCAGATACAGGGCAGGACGTATGTCGTACTTACTAAACTACACCATCAGATACAGGGCAGGACGTATGTCGTACTTACTAAACTACACCATCAGATACAGGGCAGGACGTATGTCGTACTTACTAAACTATACCATCAGATACAGGGCAGGACTTATGTCGTACTTACTAAACTATACCATCAGATACAGGGCAGGACTTATGTCGTATTACTAAACTATACCATCAGATACAGGGCAGGACTTATGTCGTATTACTAAACTATACCATCAGATACAGGGCAGGACTTATGTCGTATTACTAAACTATACCATCAGATACAGGGCAGGACTTATGTCGTACTTTAAACTATACAATTAGATACACAGATAGACATGCCCTTACTAAACTATACCATCAGATACAGGGCAGGACGTATGTCGTACTTACTAAACTATACCATCAGATACAGGGCAGGACGTATGTCGTACTTACTAAACTATACCATCAGATACAGGGCAGGACGTATGTCGTACTTACTAAACTATACCATCAGATACAGGGCAGGACTTATGTCGTACTTACTAAACTATACCATGTGATACAGGGCAGGACTTATGTCGTACTTACTAAACTATACCATGAGATACAGGGCAGGACGTATGTCGTACTTACTAAACTATACCATCAGATACAGGGCAGGACGTATGTCGTACTTACTAAACTATACCATCAGATACAGGGCAGGACGTATGTCGTACTTACTAAACTATACCATCAGATACAGGGCAGGACGTATGTCGTACTTACTAAACTATACCATCAGATACAAAGTTTCCCATTTGTCCAATAAATGCAGTTAGTTTATCTGTAAGTGAATTTGTTAATTAGTCAATGCGACAGGCAGTCAATCAGTCAGTCAATCAGTCAGTCAATCAGTCAGTCAATCAGTCAGTTAGTTATTCGCCACATCATTAGCAATTCACAAATGACTGTATAATCATTAGCAAAAATGACTGTATCAATCAATCAATAAAACCCATAACCCTTCAGGGTCGTAGGAGTACCACATTGGAAGCTTCAGCACACAGAGTCCTCCAGCGAATTCTATCCTCAGCGATGCGGATGAGTGTGGAAATATCTTGCCCTGTCCATTCCTTGATGTTGTCTGTCCATGTCTTTATTTGAAATGACTGTATAATCATTAGCAATTCACAAATGACTGTATAATCATTAGCAATTCACAAATGACTGTATAATACCAGAAAACAACGTTTAAGAAAACCACTAGTAAAGTAAAAGAAGTGTCAACAATATTCGCGTCTGTAACTAACCATTGCCGTTATTTTTTTAGCATGTCCTTGTATCTATGGACCCGTGTTTCTGACGTTATAACACAAGTGTTAAATAAAAGAGAGAGCTTGTTCATTAATTACGGACATCATTGAATGATTTTCTCGGATTAGGACTAAATAATTTCGCTTTTAAGACAATTCACATCACGTCTATCAATAGTGAAATGTCACAGGCTTTTACGGGGCACTTGAGAAGGAGGGTGGGGGTGAGAGAGCCAAGATGGGAGAAGAAAGTATTGACTTATCAACATGAATGAATTGTTCGAAATTTATTTCTACACACTCGTTCCCAGGATTGTTTCCAGGATTGAGAACAGAGATAGTGTGGCAGCTAAACAACTGCTGAACTCCAACTCTGACCTACAGCCTGTGGTATTCCTGACAGATGCAAGGTCAGTGCTTCAAGCTATCCAGTCTGAAAAACTAACAGACTTGAAAAAACTACTTAGCGAATTGTCTTACAAGTATAGGGTAACCATGCAGTGGATACCCTCTCACTGTGGAATACCAGGAAATGAAAAAGCAGACCAACTGGCTAAGGAAGGTGCTGCCGAAGACCAACCAGATATACCAATCACCTACCATCAGAAAAAACAGATGATCAAGTCAATAAGAAAGCCACAAACAACAACACAAGATGACTATCATATTATGAACAGACCAGAACAAGTTATAATTCTACGTCTCAGAACAGGACACAACCGACTCCGCAGTCACATGTATACAAAGTTCAAGATTGGCAACACGGCCATGTGTAAATGGGGACAGGCAGCACAGAGTGCCAAACATATACTTCAAGAGTGTTCTGAGCATGAAACGCTGAGGCAGACATATTGGCCAGAGGAAACAACACTAGAATCAAAACTCTATGGGACACTGTATGAACTACAAAAGACTGAGTTTTATTAAGGAGACAGAATTACAGATATAGACATGTTTCAAGTGAACGAAAGAAGAAGAAGAAGAAGAGAGAAATTTGCTGTTTATGGCAACGCTGAAAACTGCTATGCCAAGGTTTATGATTTATTTATGAATTGACTCCGCCCATTGTCCGTTTGGCCAATGATCTATAGCGTATCCATAGGTCACAAATATGATTATTTATCATAAATATCGCTAAGAGACAGAGTGAGAAATGAGAACATTAGACAAAGAACCGGTACCACTACAATCTTGGAATATATTAAGAGACAACAGGTAAAATGGTTTGCACACATCAGCAGACTACCACAGCAATCTATGCTACACAGATACAGTGAAGGCACTAGAGGTCGACCACGAAAACGATGGACCACCGAAATAAAAGAGGCGACAAACTCCACAATATACTCAGCACACACGAGGGTCATCTCCAGAAAACTATTCTACCCCTGACTCTAAAAGGCAACAAAGGGTTTAGCGAATAGATAGACAGATCGACAAATAAGATTTAGAAAGTTTGTAGGGATATTACCCAGCTTAAGTGCAGGCAGAAATCACGAATTATTGAAACTAAAAAAAATACACGCGTCAGCATTATCAACATAGACGTATCCTCATTATCAACATAGACGTGTCCTCCTTATCAACATAGACGTGTCCTCATTATCAACATAGACGTGTCCTCATTATCAACATAGACGTGTCCTCCTTATCAACATAGACGTGTCCTCTTTATGAACCTAAACCAGTCGTCATTATTAGCAAAGCCGAGTCATCATTATCTAGAGGCATGTCCGTACATACATCCCTGTTACGTTGTGTAGACAACAAATGTACTCGACAGCTGTAGGCTTCCCAAAAAAATCAATAAAGAATGAAATGTTTTATATACCTTAACAATAGTGACTAAGATCAAGTCTGACCTGATTTCACCTTCTTGTGACCCCCTGTATTATTACGCAAATAAACTAGTTTGTTGGTAGCAAGCCTGCTGTCCTATTTACTTTGTTGTACTGGTTTGTCCTATTCAATGTTTTCTGTACGATGACGGATAAGTTGTTTCTGAGAACTGTTCGTATCATATTATCGGCTGTTTTAGGGAATGTTTGTGGCGTTGTGGGTCTCATGTGTTGTTTATGAGAACTGTTTCTGTCTCTCTACCTGTTGTTTATGAGAGCTGTTTCTGTCGCTCTACCTGTTGTTTATGAGAGCTGTTTCTGTCGATCTACCTGTTGTTTATGAGAGCTGTTTATGTCGCACTACCTGTTGTTTATGAGAGCTGTTTCTGTCGCTCTACCTGTTGTTTATGAGAGCTGTTTATGTCGCATTACCTGTTGTTTATGAGCGCTGTTTCTGTCGATCTACCTGTTGTTTATGAGAACTGTTTCTGTCTCTACCTGTTGTTTATGAGAACTGTTTCTGTCTCTCTACCTGTTGTTTATGAGAGCTGTTTCTGTCGATCTACCTGTTGTTTCTTGTATTGGACTGAATCTTTCAATCCACTGACGGCGTAGATAGATAAGACCACATACACTTCAGTACAAAACTAGTCTAAAAGACTACGTACACTTTAGTACAAAACTAGTCTAAAAGACCCCGTACACTTTAGTACAAAACTAGTCTAAAAGACCACGTACACGTTAGTACAAAACTAAATTGATTGATCCATCTCGGTTTTCGAAACGTAACATCTAAGAATAGCACAATTGTTTTCTCTAACAAAAACAAATGGTCAATGCCTAATCCATCTTGTCAATAAAACAACACAGCGACACTTGGAAAATACAAACAGCAACGTCATGATACGGGAAAATAGGACAAAGTAAAATACTAACAATAGCGATGGAAAAAACCTCAAAAAACCTCAAAAGCCATGAAATAATTTATGCTTCTCGTGATTTTATTTTGTTGTTGAAATGTGTTTTATGTTTTGTTGTTATATATGTATGCTACCTCTGTGGTTGTGAGGGAGCCAGAGATGTGCTGTGCAGCACTGGGGAGAAGGAAACTGACAGCACTGTTTTTTTCCTATAGCTGAGGCCCATCATAGAGGCACAGTGACTCAGTACGTGACAGTCCTTTTGACTTGAACATTTGGTTGCGTGCCTGGAGCAATAGAGAAGTTCGGCATAACCAGTAGTCAATTGGTGGCGGGGAATGAGCACAGTGAACCCTATCTTAGCTGCAGTGGCTCAGAGTAGTGCATAGGTTGAAACCTACCTTCCTGGAGGTGTGATACTTATTCTCTGGCTCTGGCCCGGTGTGGGCTTAAATAGATTTAAAAAGACTACATGAGTACTGTCAAACATGGAAGCTGAAAATAAACTTTGAGAAAACTGTCTATACCATCTTTACCAAGAGTCATAAAGTAACCAAAGACAGTCTATGGTTGGATACACAGAAATTGCCAAGAGAAGAACATCCCCAAATATCATGGAACCCCACTTGATTAGCAGCTCACCCTCAAGAAGCATGTACGAAATGTAAAAAATTAAGCACTTAAGCGATTACAACTACTGAAAATATTCTTCGGAATATCCTGAGGATCAGACAAGGATACCCATAGAGGACTATATCTTGGTTACATACGTTCTGCTTTAGAATACAACAGTGCACTCCTCACAACATGTTCCACAACAAATGTAGAATCCCTAGACAGAGTGCAGAACAATGCCCTACGTCTTATTAGTGGAGCAATGAGATCTACACCGACGGCTGCATGTGAAATACATACGAATGTAGAACCCCTTGAGATGCGGAGAGATATGGCTGCAATGGAGGCTTATGAAAGAAGCAAAAGAATGAATAAAGACCACCCAAATAAACAACTTGTAGAAAACTGGGAAACAAACCACAGAATAAAACAAAAGTCAGTCCTGAGCCATGTCAATGAAATAAAAGACAGTTATCACCTTCCAGACAAGAACTGCAAAGAGTAGAAAAATGTTTACCATTACACTTAAGTTTTAAATTTCCAGAAATCAAGACACAATTAAGAGATAATGCAACGAAAAGTTCCGACCCAGTAAGTCTTATGAAAGCAACACAGAAAACAATAGATACCTACCCAGAACAATGGATCCATGTCTATACTGATGGGTCTGCCTTTAAAGCCATCATCAAAGCAGGTTATGGTGTCTATATAGAATATCCAGACAAAACATCTGATGAGTTGTTTGATGCATGTGGAGAGATATGTCCTAACTATGACGCTGAAATAACAGCACTAGAAATTGCCTTGTACCACCTGAAGAACATATTTCATGCCTTTCCATCAAAAATTCAAAACATTGTTATTTTTACAGACTCTATGTCCTCTCTTCAAGCACTAGAATGGGGACACTGTAAGCCTGAGCTAGTTGAAATATATCACCATGCCAACCAGATGTTTACATCTTATGACGTCAGCATTATAATGCAGTAGATTCCTGGCCACTCAAACATACCTGACAATGATAAGGCAGACAGACTAGCAAACATGGGAGCGAGACCAGAACAGCCATATACACAAACAACCATGCACACAGTTAAAATGATGTTGAAACCTGTGGACAAAGATAATTGATTGAACAGATGGGCCATGGGGAAACACTGGGAGGGAAATCTATAAATATATGACCAGCCCAAATCCTAAAGATAACATCAACCTCCAGGGAAGAAATGACCAGAGTATCATCTTCCGACTGCACACACGACATGTACAGCTTTACAATCACCTAAACAGAATACAACAACACACTCCACGGTGCCGGCTGCGCACACAACTCAATGTAACTGTTGACCACCATCTTTTTTAATGTCCAGTGCTGGATGTTATGTTATGTTCCTCCAGGGCCGTAGGTGGCACACAGTGCAGAAACCATAGCTTTCCATTTATGTCTTTATGTTGCCAGGTCTTTCAGTTCTTGCGTGTTGTTTAGGCCAGTGGCGTAGCGAGGGGGCGGAGGTTCGGACCGCGCCTGGCGGCATCATCGGGAGGGTTGCAAATTTATTTTCGTCCAGTCTTTCACAATCACTGACATATTTTTGTAATGTCACAAGGGCGGAAAATTATGATTCCGCCCCGGGCGCCATTGACCCACGCAACGCCACTGGTTTATGCTTATTGACATGCCTTCTCTATTAATGGTTCTTCGTAGAGTTTCACTAGGTTTCCCTCTTCTTCTTACTCCCTGTGTCACCAAATTTAGTGACTGAGTGCTGGATGACGTCAGGAAAATGCTTCTCCCTCCAGGGCCAGATAAATGGAACACACTTTAAGGAACAAAACAACAGCGCACACAAACTTGCAGATATCACACAATGACATTGTATCAAAGAACATGAGCCCATGGACCGCTGGATCAGCAACCAACCAACCATGAAACACGCAATACGCTGCTGTTGGAGAAGTTGGTAGGAATAATAAATTATCATATTGATAAGTATATGTTAATAAAACATGGTCCTTAACAACAAAACATAAGAAACAACTGGTTACAACAGAGATGAGATGTCTGAGAAAAGCCACAGGAGTGACCAGAAGACACAGAATTACGAGAATTACCAGAAGACACAGAAATTCGTAGAAACGATGTCATAAGAGAAAGAGTGGGTGTCATATCAATTCTACAATACATACAAAACCAACAGATACAATGTTTCGGTCATCTGGAAAGAATGCCGTGTGATTCATTAGTTTATAAAGCATATACGAAGAGAGGAGAAGCAGAAAGAAGAGCCAAGGGTAGACCTAGAGTACGCTGGATCGACAACATCAAAGAGACATTACACGAACACCAAATAACATTATCTGAAGCTGCCAGAAAAGCGAGAACAAGAACATTGTATCTCCCTCGACACCCGTAAAGGGTAAAAGAGGAAGGAAAGAAGAAGAAGAAAAATACGATATAATAACGAACATATAGAAGAATATGGAGAACATCATGGAAAGAAAAGAAAACAAAGAAGTTATAACAGCAATTGATATAAAGAAAGAATTATAGTATTATACTGTTCAAAAAATAAAACACAACTTTTTGTGGAGTTACTTTTATAAGAGATATTTGCTGATTGGACATCAAACAACCAATCGCCTGTGTCCTCTTGGTGATTAACTTCGTGGTTACCTGAATTGTATTCATATCATTATTCGTGAGGTCATGAAAGGAGTCACTGTTAAAACAAAATTAGTGGCAATAACTCGTGACCGGGTTCATGAGAATCTGCTGAAACTTACTGAACACAAAACTCTCTGACAATATTATTAAATGCCTATAAAATATTGACGGTCATTGAATAAATTAAGTTGAAAATTTAATGCGCAGGTATGGCTCATTTCTAGAAGAGGTCCAAAAAAATACAAAAAAGACTCACATTTTAAAAACTATCCACACACAAAAAACTGATGACATCCACAAAGAATATAATTTTTTTTAACTACAAAATATATATACGGTACAAGACGCCACAAAAAAGACCAAAAAATAAATAAAAAAATATACATGATGATAAAAAAAGTTGTAAAATAGAGGGGAAAAAATGTTTCCAGAAATTGTTGAAAACATTTTTAACATCATGACGAATATCTCCAGTATCGATTAGAGAGAAGATAAGCCAAACTTGTAATCAAAGAAGCAAGAGTTCAGTCATGGAACAATTATTGAGAGAGTTTACCTGGCATATGTGAAACAAACACGAGCATTTTTCTAAGGTATTGATATTTCCATTATTCAGTCCTAACTTTTATTACTGCATGTTTTCCTGTGAAAGAGTGCAGGGTGGTTTTCTATGGGATGTGGAAATAAAGGCCGTTTTGCAATAGCAGACGCCGAGACATGTACAGGAAGGATTTTAATTGTACCTTAAATTTTTTTAAATTCTGTCCCAACCGTGTTGTGAACCCGGGACCTCAAGGGTCGGAGAACGGCATTCAAACCACACGGTCATGCGCTCCAGTTTCAATCATATACAGGCAAAAATAATCGAACAGAGAATACTGCAGAACCATGGCTGAGTCCCGCTCAGTTTGGTCTCAGACGGGGCATAACCGTCTGTAATGGAAGACTTTTACACAGCATTAATTAGGCCTTCATTTGTTACCTTTTTTTATTAGTATCGTTGGCCACTATTGATATTCTTGGAATCGCATTTCAAAAATAGCCGAGGCGAATCCAAGTATATAAATAGTGACCAACGGGAAGAACAAGAATAATTTTTAAAAAAACGTTAAGAATAAAAACCTAATTAATTCTGCGGACAGGTCTTATAACTTTCGAAGGTCACAGCAAGCTGTACAGACGCACTATTCACACTGAGATAACTAAGTGAAAAATCAATCGAATACAATCAAGATTTAAACACAGTATTTGTAGACCTGGAAAAGGCATTCGACAGAGTAGATAGAAACATTCTATGGGAAACCTTAGAAATGTATAACATCAGAAGACAACTGTTAGATAATATAAAAGCGATATATCAAAAATGCCAAAGCTCAGTAAGAACAACAGATGGAATGACTGAACCTTCGAAACAAGATCTGGAGTAAGACAAGGATGCTTGCTCTGACATCTACTTTTCAACACGTAAGCTTACATAGACAAAATAATAAAAAGAAGCTCGCATCAGCAAAGAGAAAAAAATCAAATAAACCTGGCGAGAAGTTTAATAATGAAATCAACGAACTACTATTCGCCTGCGATCAAAATCTAGTATACGAAAATGAGAAAAATTTGCAAAACGAATTAATTCATTCATAGAAGCATGTAAAATCTACGTCAAAGAATGTTCATATCTAGGCAGCATTTATTTTCCGAAAATGGAAGACTAGACAGGGACATAGAAATTAAGTGTCAGAAAGCAAACACAGTGACTTACCAACTTTCACTATTACTTCTCCACCCGAAGATCAAGATGGAAATTAAAAAAAAAAACCAGATACTATCTACAATTTTTATACCAACACTCTACTACCAATGTCAAACATGGTCTTTAACAGCCTCGCAGTAGAGGAAAATTGTTACATGTTAAATGAGGTGTCTGAGAAAAATTGCAATGGTTACTAAACTACATATAATAAGAAATTAGGGAAAGAGTTGGTATAATGTCGTGTATTGAACATATTAAAAGACAGCAAGTAAAATGGTTCTGTCACCGTATGAGAATGAACCCAAACTAAATACCAATAAGAACATATAACAAAATGATATCCGGATATAGAGCCAAAGTACAAATGAACGGAAATAGGTAGGCCTAAATGTTACCAAAATCTGTAAACAAAACATATTAGCAACTATTTACAAATATTGGTAACACTTGTACCTATCTCCGTTCAATTTTACAATTGCCTTGTGTTACCTCAGCCCTCGCGTTTCTAGAATCGGGTTGTTTCTCGACACCGGGTTTGTATCTATTTATAGAGATAGATGCAGACCAAGAAAACGGCGGATAGAAAACATGAAGACAGCCTTGAACAAACATAGACACAACGCAACCAAGGCGACACATCTGGAACGGCAACTGAATCTCACATGATTAACGGCAAGTGTGAATACGACGAAATATTTACCTGGGGAAAGACAATAGAATGAAAATAGATTAAACTGTATGAATTTGGAAAAAGAAATTACACTTTTTAAAAAAAAAGTATGTCTTTATGTCGCACTGTTTCGGTGAAGAAATGTTGAATAGGGTAGGGGGTAGGGTTAAAATGTGAAATTTAAGTTGAAGGGTCCGAGGTTTCTTGACAAGTTGTTGGCCCGAGGGTAAAAAATATCCAAAATGTGTTAACGTAAATTATGAACAATTCTGTCTTATGGCACATGATGATGACTAAAGATGTGTAAATACAACTTACTTAGCGTCATCGACCACGAGCAGATTATCAGCACATTCCGTCATGAAACCGCACGATAAAACACGATCTAATTGAAACCTGGCACAAATAAACTTTTCTCGAACAAACTTTGAACTGCAGAAATAACTACCAACGTGTTTCCGTGAAGGTAAATGCCTGTGTCAACAAGTTGTCAAGGCAGGTCTGATGTCCTTACAGTTTATACTGCGCATGTCCATAGATAATAAGGTCATATCGTTCAGGTCAACGATTTTCAAAAATATAGATTCAAGGCCTACTTGGGTTGAAATCGATTCACGAAACACACATGCATTCATTTCAAAGAAATGACAAATATTTCAGGTGTGCTGAGCTTATCAGAAGATTATCGTGGCAAAAATGCTCATTCATTTCCATGTTGTCTATTATTCGCCATCACCACGACAACAGCAGCAATATTGTTAATGGGAAATCGTTCAGATCAAAGATCAATACATAGCAGAAGGCTAGAGGATTATCACAGTCATACACTTAACGTATGTCTTTGAAGAAAGAAAAGAATGACATAATCTTAAAGTGTACAAAACTTGTTATCCAGGCAAAAACGACAAGGTGGTAGGAGATTTGTGTTAGAATATGTTCTGACACCTACCTACAAACGCGCTGGCCTTGAATCGCCGCCGGATTTCCATTCTCTGGACTACATCCTGCTGGAAATCTTGTAGGATCATGGTCCTACTACATGAAAGATCCAGTGGGAGTTTGAGAATAAACCTGAAGAAGAAGAAGAATCGCAGCATGAATGATGGTTGTCACACTAGAGAGGCAGACGAGACGTTCAATCAAATGTCCAGTCATGGCTAACATCTTATGAAAACAAAGGAAATTCTTTTCTTGCACACTTCCTGCAACAGACAGACCAGCAGAAAAATAAAAAAGAAGCATTAGCCTCATGCCATCTGATCCATGCAAAATCAAAGAATAGAGTAGTTACAGGAATGTTACAGCTGAAGATATTCGTGAAGTAGTTACAGGAATGTTACAGCTGAAGATATTCGTGCAGTAGTTACAAGAATGTTACAGCTGAAGATATTCGTGCAGTAGTTACAAGAATGTTACAGCTGAAGATATTCGTGCAGTAGTTACAAGAATGTTACAGCTGAATATATTCGTGCAGTAGTTACATTAATGTTACAGCTGAAGATATTCGTGAAGTAGTTACATGAATTATACAGCTGAAGATATTCGTGCAGTAGTTACAGGAATGTTACAGCTGAATATATTCGTGCAGTAGTTACATTAATGTTACAGCTGAAGATATTCGTGAAGTAGTTACATGAATTATACAGCTGAAGATATTAGTGAAGTAGTTACAGGAATGTTACAGCTGAAGATATTCGTGCAGTAGTTACAAGAATGTTACAGCTGAAGATATTCGTGCAGTAGTTACAGGAATGTTACAGCTGAAGATATTCGTGCAGTAGTTACAAGAATGTTACAGCTGAAGATATTCGTGCAGTAGTTACATTAATGTTACAGCTGAAGATATTA
Source organism: Meghimatium bilineatum (assembly GCA_034231615.1). Taxonomy (NCBI): domain Eukaryota; kingdom Metazoa; phylum Mollusca; class Gastropoda; order Stylommatophora; family Philomycidae; genus Meghimatium; species Meghimatium bilineatum. Next base: position 3,096,318 of record CM067302.1, read on the forward strand.
GTGAAGTAGTTACAGGAATGTTACAGCTGAAGATATTCGTGAAGTAGTTACATGAATGTTACAGCTGAAGATATTAGTGAAGTAGTTACAGGAATGTTACATCTGAAGATATTCGTGCAGTAGTTACAAGAATGTTACAGCTGAAGATATTCGTGCAGTAGTTACAGGAATGTTACAGCTGAAGATATTCGTGCAGTAGTTACAAGAATGTTACAGTTGAAGATATTCGTGAAGTAGTTACAGGAATGTTACAGCTGAAGATATTCGTGCAGTAGTTACAGGAATGTTACAGCTGAATATATTCGTGCAGTAGTTACATTAATGTTACAGCTGAAGATATTCGTGAAGTAGTTACATGAATTATACAGCTGAAGATATTAGTGAAGTAGTTACAGGAATGTTACAGCTGAAGATATTCGTGCAGTAGTTACAAGAATGTTACAGCTGAAGATATTCGTGCAGTAGTTACAGGAATGTTACAGCTGAAGATATTCGTGCAGTAGTTACAAGAATGTTACAGCTGAAGATATTTGTGCAGTAGTTACATTAATGTTACAGCTGAAGATATTCGTGAAGTGGTTAGAGGAATGTTACAGCTGAAGATATTCGTGCAGTAGTTACATGAATGTTACAGCTGAAGATATTCGTGCAGTAGTTACATGAATGTTACAGCTGAAGATATTCGTGCAGTAGTTACATGAATGTTACAGCTGAAGATATTCGTGCAGTAGTTACATGAATGTTACAGCTGAAGATATTCGTGAAGTGGTTAGAGGAATGTTACAGCTGAAGATATTCGTGCAGTAGTTACATGAATGTTACAGCTGAAGATATTCGTGCAGTAGTTACAAGAATGTTACAGCTGAAGATATTCGTGCAGTAGTTACATGAATGTTACAGCTGAAGATATTCGTGCAGTAGTTACATGAATGTTACAGCTGAAGATATTCGTGCAGTAGTTACAGGATAACGAAACACTACTCCAGGTCATGCTAATGTCCACTGCTGTCTCTATCTATTTATACGCTGCGCTGTGTACCTTGTTTGTCTTGCAGCGTCAGGGGTAGAAGAGTTCTCTGGAGATGACCTTCTTGTGTGCTATTTGTACGCTTGTTCCTGTGGCTTCTTTGATTTCTGTGATCCATCTTTTACATGGTCTGCCTCTGGCTTTATAGCTGTTATGTCTATGTGTCATGATCATCTGTGGCATGCTGTCTGTTGGTAGTCTAAAAGTGTGTGGAAACCACTTGATCTGTTGTCATTAGATGGGTAATTCTCCTGAGCACTCTTCATTTTCTATGAGCAGTGCGTTTCATCGCTGTCGATTTGCTGGATATGTCCCATCGTTGTTTCATAACTTCTAAATGGTTACTCTGTGTTCTAATCTATCACATTCAGATGTAGAAATCACCAATTCCATCAGAAATACAATTCCAACAGAAATAAAATCCTCTATAGTGGCAACACAATTTGATATTTACATTGCCAGTTTGGCTAAAGAATTCAATAACTGATGTTTTTGTATATTGCGCATTTTTTCGAGACTAGTAACTCCTTAGACATTTAATTTCGCAAAATTCGAATTTACTCTTATGTCTAGGTTGGTTGGTTGCTGATCCAGCGGTCCATGGGCTCATGCCCTTTGACCCAATGCCATTAAATGGCATTATATTGCTGGGAAGTCTGTGGATTTTCTGCCCATCCATGGCCAGAGCCAGAGAATAACTATCACACCTCCAGGAAGGTAAGTTTCAACCTATGCACTGCTCCGGGCCACTGCAGCCAAGATAGGGTTCACTGTGCTCATTCCCCGCCACCAATTGACTACTGGTTATGCCGAACTTCTCTATTGCTCCAGGCATGCAACCAAATGTTCAAGTCAAAAGGATTGTCACTGTGCCTCTATGATGAGTCTAAGCCATAGGAAAAAACAGTGCTGTTAGTTTCCTCATTCCCAGTGCTGCACAGTGCATCTCTGGCTCCCTCCCAACCACAGAGGGTGCATACATATATTCAAGTAAACATGAAACACATTTCAACAACAAAATAACAACATAATAAGCATAATTGTATAGATGATGTGCCATGAAGCTTTTGTAAGAAAATAATCTCAATATAACGGCATTTCATCTACTAAGGTTTCCTGTTGCATGGGTGATTTGTCTAGTGGGCTATTTTCAAGTCAGTTTCCAAGTCTGGAATTGGTAGGATAGTGTTGGAAAACTAGGGTGTGTTATTTGGTTCTCGGTGTCTACTACAATTTATCCAGGACTATCACATGATTCTCCTCTTGTCCCAATACTAGTTAATGTCTACACGGGAAGGATAACGAAACATCAATTGACGGGTAGTGGTAGGACATTATCATTTGCCAATGATATTCTGGTGTAAAAAGTAAAGTAACCCATATCATTTATTAATGCCGTAGGGGTGTTCTTCAGTCAGATATCAGGTTACAGCACCAATAGCTTCAGTCAGATATCAGGTTACAGCACCAATAGCTTCAGTCAGATATCAGGTTACAGCACCAATAGCTTCAGTCAGATATCAGGTTACAGCACCAATAGCTTCAGTCAGATATCAGGTTACAGCACCAATAGCTTCAGTCAGATATCAGGTTACAGCACCAATAGCTTCAGTCAGATATCAGGTTACAGCACCAATAGCTTCAGTCAGATATCAGGTTACAGCACCAATAGCTTCAGTCAGAGATCAGGTTACAGCACCAATAGCTTCAATGAATTGTGTGATTCGCTTCAGGTCATCCATGGAACCCCTCAAGTCTGGAAGCAGTGCTGTCTCAGTAGGCCATATTTTCTCCCTCTCTTCTTGGTAGAGTTGACAGGCATGAAGAATGTGTTCTGCAGTCTCTGGGCTCAGTCCACAGTTGCACAGGTCTGTCTCACCAATCTTCAGCTTTCGGAACATGTGACTTCTCAGTCTGTTCTAAGACATATCATCTCGTATATTGTGATATTTCCCTCTGTTATTTCATCATAGTCAGACATTGGTAGCACAGAGTTGATCAACCAACGGTTCGTTGTCATGTTTATATGTTTGTGTGTACGTTGTGACGTCAGTTGGTAAAGGACCACATTTGCTTTCTGGCATTTGTCTCTATATCTCGTTCAAATTTTCCGACTTCAATACATCTACTTTCAAGATATCTAAACTCTTGTACTTGTTATAGAGTGTTATCTTCCAATTGTATCTAAACTCTTATCCGTATGCCAGGCCATCGTCTGACAAAGATACTTCTCTATGGTGAGCGATAAGGGTATACGATCTCAAGGTGGCCAAATGAAGCGATACAAGGACTCGTTAAACGACTCACTGAAAGCCTTTGAAATAGACCAAGATACATGGGAAGAACTTGCACAAAATAGATCTACATGGCGTTCTAAAATAAAAAAGAGCGCATCATCTTGTGAAAAGAAGAGAAATGCAGCAGCTCAACAGCGGAGAGCAGCTAGAAAGTCACGGATAGACCAAGATCCGTCTACAGTCGTTATTCCATGTCCAAACTGTCCAAGGACATTTACAGCTCGAATAGGGCTCATTAGCCATCTACGAACTCATAATCAAGGACATAACTCAAATTGAATTTTCAAAAGTGGATGTGACAAATGGTCATCATCATCATGTGCTGGACGAACAACACATACATCATCATCATGTGCTGGACGAACAACGCATACATCATCATCATGTGCTGGACGAACAACACATACATCATCATCATGTGCTGGACGAACAACACATACATCATCATCATGTGCTGGACGAACAACACATACATCATCATCATGTGCTGGACGAACAACACATACATCATCATCATGTGATGGACGAACAATACAACACATCTAAACTCTTGTACTTATTATAGAGTGTTATCTTCCAACCACTGCATGTTTTCCTGTGTAATTGTTTAGGAAATGTCTATAATGTTATGAATAACATCAACAATTGTTGTCGAAAGAGAGAGAGAGAGATTGGGGGGGGGGGGGGGTTGACAAAGTTTGATGTCAATAATTGTTGTCGTAAGAGAGAGAAAGAGAAAGAGAGAGAGGGGGAAAGAGAGAGAGAGAGGGGGAGAGAGAGAAAGAGAGAAAGAGGGAGAGAGAGGTTTGACAAAATGTGGTGTCAATATTTGTTGTTGTAAAAGAGTGGTTGACAAAATTTGATGTCAACAACTGTTGATGTACGAGAGAGAGAGAGAGAGAGAGAGAGAGAGAGAGCGGTTGACAAAATTAGGCACCGGGTTCAAATCCCGTCGCAGGATATTATGCATCCGGACTGTTCAGTAAGCAATGGCAAACTACTGCCGGAAAATCACTACTGCCAAAAGAAAGAGAAGAACAATACTTAGAGAAAGTAAAACAACCAATATTCATACTATTCAAGAACTGCACAGAATAGCTTTGAACAGACAGAATTGGAGAGATCTGACCTCTGCCCCATGCGCTAACTTCAGCGCCAAAGGTTAATGAATGAATGATAGTAGACCCCTCTGAAAATGAAGACGGGGAGGGGGGAGGGACTCACGACTTAGGCCCATATAGCACTGCACACATACGAGGAGGTGCGTCATTCTGTAAGAAAGAAAGTTATGGAGAAGATTAACGCGCTGGGCAAAATTAAAAAATTAAAAAAAACTGAACAATTCTTGAGGTTAGAGGGGGAAAAAAACCCAGTAAGTATGCTTGAACGAGCCCGTGAATTCAACTAACTTTACATACACGTGGCACCAGCTTTGACTGCAAAACTATAATTTTTCTTTAAAGCTTCGTCAACTAACTATAATTGATTACAAGAATAAAAAAATTTGGCGAATATTTATTGAAATTCCGTACAGAAATTCTATGTAATAGCATGTCTTACTGTTGGACACATGTTTGTGACATGCTAGACTAGTAGTTCTCTAACTTTTCAACCTGTGGCCTCCTGTAATAACACATTTTCTTCCGTCGCCTTCTAATACCTAATCAAGGTTACCCTACTGCCCTGCGTAAAAATGAAAGCGATCTGAAGATAATGTCCGCTAAACATTTGCATCAAGCATGAAATTACTATCAGAAGGGTGCCGTAACATGAAATTACCATCAGAAGGGTGTTGTAACATGAAATTACTATCAGAAGGGTGTTGTAACATAATATTACCATCAGAAAGGTGTTGCAACATGAAATTACCATCAGAAGGGTGTTGTAACATGAAATTACTATCAGAAGGGTGTCGTAACATGAAATTACCATCAGAAGGGTGTCGTAATATGAAATTACCATCAGAAGGGTGTCGTAACATGAAATTACCATCAGAAGGGTGTTGTAACATTAAATTACAATCAGAAGGGTGTTGTAACATGAAATTACTATCAGAAGGGTGTTGTAACATAATATTACCATCAGAAGGGTGTCGAAAGTGCACACATATATTTCATAACATGAAAGGCACACGTTCTTTGAGAGTCACCGAGGCGAATGGTGAGTCATTCTTTGCGAGTCACTGATGCGAGTTGTGACTTAATCTTTGCGAGTCACCGAGGAATGTTAAAGCTTTATCGTTTCAATAATATTTTTCTATCTCACCTCATGGGAGATATGTGAACCACGATTTAAAAAAAATATATCTCCGCAAACCCCACCCTCTCCCTTTGTCAAGTCTTCGTGGCTCTCCAGGGAAGGTATATGACCAAGGTTGAGAACCACTGTGTTAGAGAGTCATAACTGCGAGTCAGAATTATTATTATATCAATCGGTAAATGACGCAGAAGAAAGGAGTATTTGAGCTAAGGCTGAACGGACAAACGAATGGAATAGGGCGGTCTTGCTGTGGCATAAATTGTTGACGAAAAAAACCTCAAGACATGCATCAGTTAGGGGTAACAATTCATGTTCAGACATGGAATCCAGGGAGAATAGATTATATGGCGTCGTACAGTCAAAAAATGTGCAACATCTTTTGAAAAGAGAAGAAACGCAACAGCGGATAGTAGCTAGATAGTCATAGTTCAAATACCACCTTCATTGGTTATCCCATGCCCGTATTATCCAAGGGTCATTACGGCCAGCATAGTGCTTAGGCCTATTAACCATCTGTGAACTCATAGTCAAGGGACATAACTCTGAATTTTATGAAATGGGTGTCATCATCATCATCAGATGCCGTCTCCGCAACGAAGGTTGGCTGCAACGTATCTCCAACATCTCCTGTCTCTTGTCTTGGTGGTGCACTCTGCTAGACTGTAACCTGTCCATCGTGTAATGTTACTCTCCCACTTGTATCTATGCCTACCTCTTGCTCGCTTCCCTTTGACTTTACCCTCAAGTAAGGTCTTCAATAGGGTGTCATGTCTTTTAATGTGTCCAAAGTATTTTATTTGCCTGATCTTTATTTCTCTTAGTAGTTCTTTCTTCATATTAAGTGTCTTTAGCACCTCTTTATTTGTTTTCTTCTCTTTCCATGATGTTCTCCCTATTCTTCTATATCAATCAATCAATCAATAAACCCATAAACCTTCAGGGTCGTAGGGGTACCACATTGGATGCTTCAGCACACAGAGTCCTCCAGCGAATTCTATCGTCAGCGATGCGGATGAGTGTGGAAATATCTAGCCCTGTCGATTCCTTGATGTTGTCTGTCCATGTCTTTATTTGTCCTCCTCTGCTTCTTCCACCCTCGACAGTTCCCTGCAGTATTGTTTTTGACAAGGAATCGTGCCTGCATACATGTCCGAACCATGCTAGTTAAATGTATTGTTCTATATACCCACATCTTAAAGGCATCAATTTTGTCTTCTAATTGTTTATTTAGTGTCCATGTTTCTGAGCCATACATTAATATGGAATAGATGTAGCAAATGGGTGTAATAAATGGTTATCATCATCATGTGATTGACGAACAAACAGAAAACAAGGCATACACGTTTTCAATCACTTTCTTAATATTCCTGTACATGATAACATCCAATCCGCATTTGTTTATTTCTCTCTTGACTGGGCCATTTTGTACGTCCTACATTCATTTTTCTTCTGCGCTGAAGTTAGCGCATAGGACAGAGGTCAGATCTCTCCAATTCTGTCTGTTCAAAGCTATTCTGTGCAGTTCTTGAATAGTATGAATATTGGTTGTTTTACTTTCTCTAAGTATTGTTCTTCTGAGTGTTTCTTTTGGTCTACCCCTTGCTCTTTTGCCTGTAGGTATCCATTCAAGAGATTGGTGGTGTATTCTGTTGGTGTCTGCGCGTAGGACATGCCCAATGTAGGACCAACGGTGTTTACTTCCTATATATTGGCATCATAATTGGCGTCATGCCCGACTGTGGCAATGGATCGAGCTGATGTTTTGAACTCCTTAAGAAATATAGTGACACTAGTGTGGATGTTGATTCATTTTCAATGACCAGGATTAAACATCAGAGATTGAAATGCAGTGTTGCTAGAAGTGAACATTTTTGAGGGCGCAGAAGAATGATGGTCAACCAGCATAGGACCGGTACTGTCAACAGAAGTGTAATGGTGGATACACTTAGGGAGAGATCGGAGCAACTATGGACGTGTCCAGTTTGTAGTGATGATGATCCGGCGACTAACTAAATTATTAATCTGTGATGTTTTATGAACAGGCATTGCTAATGTCTTTCTGATTTTTTTCTGAATAATCTGCTGTGGTGTTAGTGCATAGCCAGTGGTTGACCATTGACCAGAAACAACGTACAGCGCTTGCTAAGTAACCATGGTGATATTTCTTGACTTTCCCAGAGCATGAGACCTATCGGGAGTTATTTTTTCCTGATTGCTTGCTGAATCACGGGAGTTATTTTTTCCTGATTGCTTGCTGAATCACGGGAGTTATTTTTTAATCAAACTGTATAATTCGCTAGTGCTTTCTGTTGTGTTGTATGGTTGTGAGAGTTGGACACTCACTGCGAACATGGAGAGAAGATTACAGGCTTTCGAGTACAAATGCTACAGACGAATTCTACGAATTTCCTATAGGGAACATAAGACCAATGTGTACTAAGAAATAAAGTAGAGATGTATGCAAGTGTTCAGGAGCCATTGCTTTCAATAGTGAAACGACGAAAACTAGCATGGTTCGGACATGTATGCAGTCACAATTCCTTGTCAAAAACAATACTGCAGGGAACTGTCGAGGGTGGAAAAAGCAGAGGAGGACAAATAAAGGCATAGACAGACAACATCAAGGAATGGACAGGGCAAGATATTTCCACACTCATCCGCATCGCTGAGGATAGAATTCGCTGAAGGACTCTGTGTGCTGAGGCATCCAATGTGGTACCCCTACAACCCTGAAGGGTTATGGGTTTATTGATTAATTGATTGATATTTACTTATTGTTTTTTTATAATTTCCAGATGTTTGTTTTGTGCAGTGCTATTCAACCAGTTATATATATAATAATAATGAAAGTAGAGTGGAAATGCTGAGCGGGCTTGTGTGGGCTTGGGAAAAGGAGATAGTCAAATTAGTAAGAAAGTGAAATCAATAAGTCAGACAGGAAATAATGAAACCACTGTGAAAAAATAGCGTACATCAAAATGGAGATGATAAATTAGATCAATACACAAATGAAGTCAAAGAATAAGTTCAGTAAGAGACATCTTACAGAAATAAGATGCAGAATAGGACAGGCAAAAACAACATTCAGAAAAATGAAAAATATACTGTGTAATATGACCTTGTCATTAGAGGTGAGAAAGAGAGTTCTGCAGTGCTATATAACCCCTATACTAACATATGGGTGCGAGTCTTGGACAATAAACAAACTGGAAAGTGGGAGATTGGAGGCAACGGAGATGTGGTTCTATAGAAGAATGCTGAGAATACCATGGACTGCCAGAAAAACTAATGTAGAGGTGTTAAAAGAGTTAAATGCGAAACGGACCTTAATCAACAATATAAGAAAAAGGCAATCTTCTTTTTTTGGCCACTTCATGAGACAGGCAGGTTTAGAGAACATAATCACAACAGGCAAGATTGAAGGCACCAGAGACAGAGGGCGACAACGTGAGAAAATATTAGACAGTTTGACAACCTGGCACGGCAAAGAAACAACAACGACTTTGATACATAATACTGTGGACAGAGAGCTGTGGAGAGCCATGACCACCTACGCCACCCGGCATGGCACCTGATGATGATGATGAAGAGACATCATTCTTCTTGTTTTAATCATCAATATACCCAAATAGGATGATTTTTTGCTTCTGGCTGGCAGTTTATCATGTCTACACATCAAGTCTGGGTTTAAATAGGATGACAATGACTCATATTTGTGAATGAATGCTCAATATCACCCTACAAGTTTTAAAAACAATATTAAGTCATCCATATAATCAACTTTTAATCCGCTAAGTTAATAATAACAAAATATAAACATGATTAATTTCAAAGTTAATCTGTTCTGCATCGTGGCACATACTAGTGTCAGATCATCTGTCAGTTTAAGCTCTCCATCTCAATACTAAATCAGTTCTACATCGGGGTGCAAAGGGAACGCATTGCTTGCCGCGGACCCAGGGTTAGCAGATAACCAAGATCCAAAATGTACCACCTTGCGGTGCACCCTGGAAACAGAAATACAGCAGCTCGAGCTGATTCTGGCCAAATAAATTTGGGGATCGTGTCTGAGAATGTGGAGGTAACAGATGGAAAGAGATTTGACTGCATAAGAGACAGACAATATCTCAGACACCACCAGCATCACCACATACTGTCGACACACAGTGACGCTAGTCAGTCCAGTCCGAACATTGGAGGGGTGGTCAATGAAAAAGGCACGAAAAGGTAGATGCATAGCGAGAGACAAAAAGATTTCATACTGAGTACAATGAAAAAAATGAAAGGGCAGAGCAGCACTAGAGGGCAGCGCCAACTGCAAATAGAAAGTGAAAACATTTCATGGTAATGGGAAGTGTTAGCTCGTGACGAGCTTCTAGTTACCTGTGCTCCTTATAGGCAGAGGCCGATACCCAATAATGGGCATCTAGCAAAGCAAAGCAAAGAGACCTGGCCTAACTCTAATGTCGAGTCTTCCTATACCAGAAACATGCTCGCAAAGAGAAGGGTTCCGTACCCGATGGGCTCAGGCACAAAAGGGACAACGATTTTAGCCCTGGCCCAACTCTACTGTCAAGTTTTCCTATACCGGAAATACACTTGCAGAGAGAAAGGGTTCAGTACCTGATGAACTCAGGCACTATTGGGACAGTGGCTGAGCTCGAGAACGCCTTGCTCTCAAACGCGTGGTGTGAGACTCAAACTTGGGCGAGGGGTTCACGATGGCTGTGAGTGACACCTAGGGTAAGAAGGCAAAAGAGCCAGGGTCCAGCTCTTCTGGCGAGTTCTCCTTCATACGGAACCAGGCTTGTGGATGAGAAACGGTTCAGTACCCGATGGATACAGGCACAGAACGTCCAATTACACGAGGTAAGTTCATAGACGGTGGAACACCTCATGCGAGATAGACGCACTTAACAAGCGTCTCGGCGAAGAGGCACTTCACACCAGCGTGCCCAGCAACAGATTGGCAGGCTGTCATGGACTAGGGAAGCCTACCTGAAAGGCATGATGAAAATGGATGTGCTGGACCTCAGACGTCCAGACCAACCACATGTGGCCAACCGAGGAGCAAATAACACAGTTTAACTGTGGAACTTGCAGCACAACGTACTTTACACTCCCCGGCAGAAATCACAAGATATATTCGTTGTGGTTATATGAAAGTGAACGCAGAAGAAGTTCTATATAGTGGCATGTGCTAGTGTCAGACCATCTGTCAGTCTTGTCTCTCCATCAGATCATCTGTCAGTCTTGTCTCTCCATCAGATCATCTGTCAGTCTTGACTCTCCATCAGATCATCTGTCAGTCTTGACTCTCCATCAGATCATCTGTCAGTCTTGTCTCTCCATCAGATCATCTGTCAGTCTTGTCTCTCCATCAGATCATCTGTCAGTCTTGTCTCTCCATCAGATCATCTGTCAGTCTTGTCTCTCCATCAGATCATCTGTCAGTCTTGTCTCTCCATCAGATCATCTGTCAGTCTTGTCTCTCCATCAGATCATCTGTCAGTCTTGACTCTCCATCAGATCATCTGTCAGTCTTGTCTCTCCATCGGGTCATCTGTCAGTCTTGTCTCTCCATCAGATCATCTGTCAGTCTTGTCTCTCCATCAGATCATCTGTCAGTCTTGACTCTCCATCAGATCATCTGTCAGTCTTGACTCTCCATCAGATCATCTGTCAGTCTTGTCTCTCCATCGGGTCATCTGTCAGTCTTGTCTCTCCATCAGATCATCTGTCAGTCTTGTCTCTCCATCAGATCATGTCAGTCTTGACTCTCCATCAGATCATCTGTCAGTCTTGACTCTCCATCAGATCATCTGTCAGTCTTGACTCTCCATCTCAATACTAAATAACAGCCTGTTCTTAGAATGACAAAGAAAGCACACAGGATGATAAAGTCAATGTAAAATTTGGCATTGTCTGCATCCATATTTTCCAAGACATCTTTTCCTTGCTGGAATATGCAGTCATTGTTTAAACAATGCAGGTTACCTCGGTCAAGACCATAGATTGCTTGCAAAGTGCCTTCGAATGAATACCTGCAAGGGGAGACAATACATGTTTAACTGCAGGGGAGGTAATAATCAATAGGTGCTTCTATGAAAAACACAATGCATGAGTACTTCTATGGGAGATGATATGAGACCATCAATGCTGACAATACGAAGGTCATGGCAAAAAATAAATATTGGTACAGTACAAGTAGACTCTACAGCATGTTTAATTATTTCCCTTGTCTATGTGTGTAAATTTCATGTTCATCATTTAATAAATGAAATATTTATTTATTTATTTAGGGTTAGGGTAACTAATTAACTAACTAACTAATGTAAAACACAACTATCCTAACCCTAACCCAAACTCTTAAAATAAATTAATATTTAAATTATGAACAGGAAATTTACAAACATAGACAAGGGAAATGACTTGACCATGTGGTGGCATCTACTTGTACTGTTCCATAATCCCTTTAACTGTGAGCAGGTAACACTTGACACATGATGATGATGGAGATACTCTATTTAGCTTTGAGCAGGCAGTTCTTGACAGCCCATAGCCTTTCGGACAAAAGTACATGTTCTTTTCTGTTGTATAGCTTATGTGGCATACAGAATCATGGCCAGATTGTTTCAAATTTGTGGTTATGTAAGGAAGATTTATGGATGCATGTTTAGTCTATGAAGAAGACACCCCAATATTTCAGATGCTCCTGATCATTGGTCAGTTTGCTTATACTAGATTCCCCAGCCAATAGAAATTCATGATAAAAGTTGCATCAACCACGATAAATGATGTTACAGGGTTGATTAGAGCAGTCATGGATACATGACTTAGAGCAGTCATGGATACATGACTTAGAGCAGTCATGGATACATGACTTAGAGCAGTCATGGATACATGACTTAGAGCAGTCATGGATACATGACTTAGAGCAGTCATGGATACATGACTTAGAGCAGTCATGGATACATGACTTAGAGCAGTCATGGATACATGACTTAGAGCAGTCATGGATACATGACTTAGAGCAGTCATGGATACATGACTTAGAGCAGTCATGGATACATGACTTAGAGCAGTCATGGATACATGACTTAGAGCAGTCATGGATACATGACTTAGAGCAGTCATGGATACATGACTTAGAGCAGTCATGGATACATGACTTAGAGCAGTCATGGATACATGACTTAGAGCAGTCATGGATACGACTTAGAGCAGTCATGGATACATGACTTAGAGCAGTCATGGATACGACTTAGAGCAGTCATGGATACATGACTTAGAGCAGTCATGGATACATGACTTAGAGCAGTCATGGATACGACTTAGAGCAGTCATGGATACATGACTTAGAGCAGTCATGGATACGACTTAGAGCAGTCATGGATACATGACTTAGAGCAGTCATGGATACATGACTTAGAGCAGTCATGGATACATGACTTAGAGCAGTCATGGATACATGACTTAGAGCAGTCATGGATACATGACTTAGAGCAGTCATGGATACATGACTTAGAGCAGTCATGGATACATGACTTAGAGCAGTCATGGATACATGACTTAGAGCAGTCATGGATACATGACTTAGAGCAGTCATGGATACATGACTTAGAGCAGTCATGGATACATGACTTAGAGCAGTCATGGATACATGACTTAGAGCAGTCATGGATACATGACTTAGAGCAGTCATGGATACATGACTTAGAGCAGTCATGGATACATGACTTAGAGCAGTCATGGATACGACTTAGAGCAGTCATGGATACATGACTTAGAGTAGTCATGGATACATGACTTAGAGCAGTCATGGATACGACTTAGAGCAGTCATGGATACATGACTTAGAGTAGTCATGGATACGACTTAGAGCAGTCATGGATACATGACTTAGAGCAGTCATGGATACATGACTTAGAGCAGTCATGGATACATGACTTAGAGCAGTCATGGATACATGACTTAGAGCAGTCATGGATACATGACTTAGAGCAGTCATGGATACATGACTTAGAGCAGTCATGGATACGACTTAGAGCAGTCATGGATACATGACTTAGAGCAGTCATGCCATGACTACTCATGACCCTATGAGAAAACAAGGATTGAGATTGAACGAGACAATGTACATATTCAGAGAATGGTAGAAATGGGATAGACTAGAGGCAAGTACATATTCAGAGAATTGTAGAAATGGGAGTGACTAGAGGTGATGGGAGAAAGTGCTCCTTCTCCTGAAAGATCAGAAGTACGCATAATCAGCAACTGACTGGGACACTGAGCTTATACACTTTTAGATGGCTGAAGGAACGGCAAGCAGAGCACGTATGATTTTAGTTTTTTTTTCAAACATATCCAGAAATTGAAACATATCAAAGTCATCGCCAGATTATACAAAAAATATTCACATCTATTCTTGTTTTCTGATTTGTTGTATTCTTGCTCTGGCAACACCGAGCATTGCTTCTAGTTAATTATAAAGCCTACTGAATATTGCTTCTAATATATATATATATATATACACACACATATATACCATAGTCGTAATCTTCGATAACAGTTAACAGTTACCATGTTGTTCTGACAGGCCCACGTTGTGCTTGAACTAGTTACGGTCACGCCGTGGGTGGGCAGAACAACAAAGAAACCTGTCACAAGGGCCAGAGTTGTGTCCGGATGTCGACATCTGTTTCGGCAGCATTAGAGTCGAAACACCATCGAGTTGAATGACTGCTGGAACAGAGGGCAGAGCACTTATGGGAATGCCCCATGTGCTGTGAGGCCAGTTTCTAATCAAGAATATATATACACATACATATACAGGATGTCCACAAAGTCGCGGTGCGCTCATCTACGTTGCTGGCGATATTAGATCACATTAATTGTGGACATTTATTGTGGACCTGTGTGATGTCATTGATGCAATATGTATGAAAAAAACCGTACTCTACAAGGATCAGTGACCAGGTTTCTACAAAACAAATAGCTAATATAATTAAACAACAAAATTCCGATAAAGTTGCATATACTGACACAGCCAGCATTCTACACGTTTGACAATGAGAACCCCAGATCACTCGATATGCGCGCTACACACTGAGTGGGGGGTGGATAGCCAGTGTGTTCCACGCAAATCGCTAGATCAGTATCCTTAGTTACAACTTCTTTAAATCTCAGAGTCACGGAAGCTCAGTGCAATAACATGAAATAAAAAAATTGGAATATTGTCACGTGATTTGGCCACTGATCCCTGTACTGAACCAAAAAACCACACTTGCTGATGTCAATTATGGACATTTGGAGAAAGTGGCTTTCAACACAGCAGCACAATACATTTATTTCTACAGAAGATGTTGGATCTTGTGCATCAGGAAATGTCTGCATGAGTTGTATATCTTCCATATATTTACGTCCATTATTAAACACTTGTTCTGCCACAAATAGTCTTTATTTTTTCTTTTCAGCGTTAATTCTTAAAACTCCCACTGGATCTCTCTTGTAGCAGGAAAATGGTCTTACTAGATTTTCCAGCACCGATGTAGTCCAGAGAATAATTTTGAAGTTTATGTGATGAACACATTTACCTCAGTGTCAACAACACAATGAAATCGCTCACTATTCACCATGTAGCTAAAACAACAGGCTTAACGTGTCGTGTGAACACAGCACTAGTGGACTGCCTGATGCGTGTTCTGGCTCCACACTCGACTGACAGCCTGTTAGGAAGTCGTAAAGTAGGTGAAATCATGCTGAGACTATCTCAAAAAGCATAACGGTCTTGTCAACCCAAACACGTAAAGTCTGATATTCAGCGAATTTACACGTACGAGGTACGATAGTTTATTGGTCCACCGGGTAATGTAGGCGAACGCCAGCAACGCGGTGTGGACCACATCAGGCATGGTGAGACACGTAGAAAACCATGGTCATCCACTGTATCGTACTTCATTTCCAGTCGTCTCGATTAGTCTTGTCACTGGTTTCAAATGAGGTCCGACAAGAGAGTGAGGTCGACGCTTTGCACAACTCCTCATCACTTTAATCAAAATCCCCAATGCAAGTCATTTTCACATTCACAAGTCATTTTCACATTCACAAGTCATTTTCACATTCACAAGTCATTTTCATGTCCACAAGTCATTTTCACATTCACAAGTCATTTTCACGTCCACAAGTCATTGTCACATCCACAAGTCATTGTCACATTCACAAGTCATTTTCACGTCCACAAGTCATTTTCACGTCCACAAGTCATTGTCACATCCACAAGTCATTGTCACATTCACAAGTCATTTTCACATTCACAAGTCATTTTCACATTCACAAGTCATTTTCACGTCCACAAGTCATTGTCACATCCACAAGTCATTGTCACATTCACAAGTCATTGTCACATTCACAAGTCATTTTCACGTCCACAAGTCATTGTCACATCCACAAGTCATTGTCACATCCACAAGTCATTGTCACATCCACAAGTCATTGTCACATCCACAAGTCATTTTCACGTCCACAAGTCATTTTCACGTCCACAAGTCATTGTCACATCCACACGTCATTGTCACATCCACAAGTCATTGTCACATCCACAAGTCATTGTCACATCCACAAGTCATTGTCACATCCACAAGTCATTGTCACATTCACAAGTCATTGTCACATCCACAAGTCATTGTCACATCCACAAGTCATTGTCACATCCACAAGTCATTGTCACATCCACAAGTCATTGTCACATCCACAAGTCATTGTCACATCCACAAGTCATTTTCACATTCACAAGTCATTGTCACATCCACAAGATCATTGTCACATCCACATGTCATTTTCACATCCACATGTCATTTTCACATCCACAAGTCATTGTCACATCCACAAGTCATTTTCACATCCACGAAAATTCATTTACAGCTCGAATAGGCCTCATTATACATATATGAACTCATAATCAAGGACATATCTCTAATTGAATTTTCAAAAGTGGATGTAACAAATGGTCATCATCACTTGTGATGGACGAGCAACAACAACAGTCCAGAGAATGGAAATGCATTGTTTCATCGATTTCTTTGCACCAATGACCCGACACATCCGCCTTCAACAGGACTCTTTATTCAATGGTTAGCATCACTCTTGGTCAGCTAATAAAATATAACTGTAGCTGAAAGCAATAATGCTGTACACTGGACCGTGAAAATATATAACTGTCAATGACATTATATTGAGTACATAAATTTCTTTTCAAATACAGTGCACAGCAACTGTATAGACACCCTGTATTCCTGCCAAAAAGGTACCAGTATTATTAGTATAATCTAATGATGGCCTTGGACTCACCTGATGTAAGAAATGTAGGAGACCCATCGAAGATAGATTGGTATGGTATGAAAGCTGATAAAGAAACCACTGAACAATAGTATTGGTATGGCTGTCACTGGACCCAGGAACACAGCTACCTGCAACCAGACATGACCCTATTATTGTGGGTACAGACTACTAGCTTAGTAGTATATATACACACACACACGCATACATACATATATAAATACACACATACATACATACATATACACACACATATATATATATATAAATATTTCTTACTTGAGAGTGTAGGGTCACTCAGAGTTTAGCACATGATTGTAACAGATTTATCTCCTACATGTAGAGTTCACCCAGAGATTAGATTCTAACATAGGGACCAAACACGAAATAAAGGAATGACGAAAACGGATGTGCTGGACCTTGGACGTCCTGACCCCAAGTGGCCAACCGGGGTGGAAATAATCACAGTTCTACTGTGGAACTTGCAGCATAACGTACTTCACGCTCCCCGGCGGAAATCACACAAAATATTCGTTGTGGTTATTTGAGAGCGAATGCTGAAGAAGAAGATTCTAACAGATTTCTCTCCTACATGTAGAGTTCACCCAGAGATTAGATTCTAACAGATTTCTCTCCTACATGTAGAGTTCACCCAGAGATTAGATTCTAACAGATTTCTCTCCTAGTGTAGGTTTAGAGTTCACCCAGAGTTTAGCACATGATTCTAGCAGATTTATCTCCTACTTGTGAGTAGAGTTCACCCATAGAATTAGACTTATCATAGCATCAATTTCTTTTGTGGTAAAATTCTAATTCAATCTCTGATCTTTGATAATTTCAAAGTCGCGTTAGCGCAGTGGTTAGCGCACTGGCTTCGCATATGAGTGGTCCTGGGTTCATTCCCCAGTTGAGGCGGAAATGTTTTCAGATCGCAACGGCTCCCAGGTCGACCCAGCCTTAAATGGGTACCGGATTAATCCGGGAAGTAAAGACATTGCGAGGGAGAGGAGATGGCTACCGCCCTCATTTGCAGAGCCTCTGAAATGTGAGATCGCTAACATCTCACACCCCTACGGCATTAATAAATGCTATGGGTTACTTTACTTTTTTACTTACTTTGATAATTACCTTTCCTCTAACTTCTAGAGATATCTCAAGCTGTAGAGTAACCAACGCTATTCTCTTCAATTCTTCACGGAAAGCTTCCTATTGTATCTCGCTAAACAAACCTGACATCAGATCAATGGTCAATTAACACCTTTACTAAGAAACAAAGATATTACACTAGAAACAAAGAAAGCGCTTTTCAACACCATTTTCTTACCAACATTGTGTTATCAGTGTCAAACTTGGACATTAGATTCTAGAACAATACATAAGATTAACACCACTGAAATGAAATGTGTGAGACGTATGATTGGAGTTAGCTTGAGAGACAAAATCAGGAATGAAGCACTAAGGAAACAATTAGGGATCAAACCAACAATAGAATACATACAGAAACATCAAGTTAAATGGTATGTCCACATAACCAGACAGAAAGAGCAAAGTATTATCCAAAAAACACTTAACAAACGATACGAAAACAGGAGACCTATTGGACGCCCTCATAAAAGGTGGATAGATAGTGTATTAGAGACACTCTGAAATATAACAGCAGAGGAGGCAAATAGAAGGGCAAAAGACCGTACACTCACTCTCCCCTCAACACCGAAAGGTACATGAGGACAGAAAGAAGAAGAAGAAGGTTACTAGAAAACTATCAATATAAAATAATAAAATATAGAAAATAACAATAAAAAAAAGAACAATTGTCAACGTGTCGGTCCAATTGGGACCTTTATCAAGACAACAAAAACAGTTGAGAACAAAAAACCATAATGAATAAAAACAAAATGGATTTCTCCCACCAGGAAATCAACACCCAGCAAATTGTATTTGTTCTTTTTTTTATTGTTATTTTCTATATTTTATTATTTTATATTGATAATTTTCTAGTAACCTATTTACTTTATTTGTATTTACCTGAATAGACCTGCGGTAATTTCTCAGAGAAAAGTTTTGTTTAGATGAGACAGCTGAATGTCAGAATATACAATGATACACTCTGGTTTATCCTAAGGTTCACCCTTTCACCGATACTTTCCAATGTCTATACAGTGACAATATCTGGCAAGAAAATTATACGGTCACAGATGAGATTTGAACAAGGGCCACTCAGTTGACCATTGGTGTATGGGAAATTAACGCATAAAAGCATACAAATGATCTTTTATTTTATTTATTTTGTAAGATCCCCTTCTTAAGGTAAATGTATCTACACCCCTAAACACAGGCATTATATGCATAATGGTATACGATGGCACATACAGACTACCTGCAAAGATGTTGCTGCTCCAATCAGAAGACCTAGACTCTGTGCAACCAGGGAGGTTTGTGTAGATAATGTCAGGAACATGACAAACCTCATAAAGTCATTTGGTTGTGATGTCATCCAGTACACAATACTTCCATAAATCAGGGAAAATATAATCTGAAAGTACATGTAAAATGTAAAATATGATCTGAAAGTACATGTAAAATGTAAAATATGATCTGAAAGTACATGTAAAATATGATATGAAAGTACATGTAAAATATGATCTGAAAGTACATGTAAAATGTAAAATATGATCTGAAAGTACATGTAAAATATGATATGAAAGTACATGTAAAATATGATCTGAAAGTACATGAACAATGTAAAATATGATCTGAAAGTACATGTAAAATATGATCTGAAAGTACATGAACAATGTAAAATATAATCTGAAAGTACATGTAAAATATGATCTGAAAGTACATGAACAATGTAAAATATGATCTGAAAGTACATGTAAAATGTAAAATATGATCTGAAAGTACATGAACAATGTAAAATATGATATGAAAGTACATGTAAAATATGATCTGAAAGTACATGAACAATGTAAAATATGATCTGAAAGTACAATGTAAAATATGATCTGAAAGTACATGTAAAATATGATCTGAAAGTACATGAACAATGTAAAATATGATCTGAAAGTACATGTAAAATATGATCTGAAAGTACATGTAAAATGTAAAATATGATCTGAAAGTACATGTAAAATATGATCTGAAAGTACATGTAAAATGTAAAATATGATCTGAAAGTACATGTAAAATATGATATGAAAGTACATGTAAAATATGATCTGAAAGTACATGAACAATGTAAAATATGATCTGAAAGTACATGTAAAATATGATCTGAAAGTACATGTAAAATGTAAAATATGATCTGAAAGTACATGTAAAATATGATATGAAAGTACATGTAAAATATGATATGAAAGTACATGTAAAATATGATATGAAAGTACATGAACAATGTAAAATATGATCTGAAAGTACATGAACAATGTAAAATATGATCTGAAAGTACATGTACAATGTAAAATATGATCTGAAAGTACATGTAAAATGTAAAATATGATCTGAAAGTACATGTACAATAGTATTTTCAAGTGGCGCGATAGGTCCTTTATAGTTTGTCGTCATATCATATCATCACCATGGCACTCTGGATATGTCCATAGTCTTAGGTCGATCTCATATTCAGTATGTAATTCAGCATGTGGTTGCTGACTGTTCCAGTTTTACATCGGTAGATAACTCTTCTTGTGCTTCCTATATGCCACTTGTTTTTTACACTTTACTCCAAGGTCATAAATTGTTACAGTCAAAATCATGACATCTGCAGAGATGCCACAGCGAACCCTTTTTCAGATGATGTAGGCAGTGGTATTATCTGTGTTAGACTATGTTCTAAGTTTACTTACACTGTCGCAAACACAGCTGGATTGACTGGAGAGAGTTCAAAATGAGGCCATGAGAGCTGTCCTAGGATGCACAAGAGATACACCTATCGTGGCCATGAAGTTTCTCCTAGACCTACCTAGCATCATATCAAGACATAAAATAGCTCCGGTTAATGAATATTTCAGGGTTGCCAATAATGATCATCACCTCTTACAGCAATCTCTATACAATGCCAAAGGAAGGTATATCGAGAGAGGAAGGTCCTGGATGGCGGAAGCAGAAGATACCCTACTCAGAGTTTGTGAGCTGGAGGAAGTGGGAAGAGGTTGTGAATGGGTGACATTTAGCAAAGAGAAAAAGTTAATGACAACAGTGGTAATACAGATGGGAAGAGAGTGCCGCGACTGGGCTGCCAACAGAAAAGAGGAAATTATCCAAGAACTCATACTGCAGCACTCAAAGCCACACAATATAATAATTTACACAGACGGCTCAGTAACACAAGAAACAAACAGGTGTGGTTGGGGTTTCGCGGCCTACCAAAATGGCAAGAAATTAGTTGAGAAATCAGCTGCATACCCCACTACAACGTCGAGTATGAGAATGGAAATAGATACATTGACAGCAGCTCTCGGCTGGCGACGAAACCACAAACAAACTCAGTGATTCTATCGGACTCTCAAAGTATGCTGCGCAAGATAGAAAAGTGTATGATCAGAACTGAATGGGTCACTCTGCTCAACAACATTACATGTATCTACTGTCCAGGTCATGCTGGGGTCAGAGGAAACAAAAGAGCCGATGTGTTGGCTGGCTTTGATGAATGGCACCAAGATAAGAAGAGACAGGATTGAATTGATTAGAGCATTCATGGATACCCTAGGAAAAGATGAGGACAGCGTCGAACAAGACAAAATACATATTCAGAGAATGGGAGGGATTAGAGGCGTTGGGAGAAAGTGCTCCCTCTCCTGAAATATCAGAAGGCCGAGCAATCAGCAACTGACTGGGACACTGAGTTTATACACTTTTAGATGGCTGACGGGATGACAAGCAGAGCATATATGGGAATGCCCCCAGTGCTGTGACGTTTATTTCTAATCAAGAATCAATAATACACGCTTGCAGTCAATAAGTTAAATATCAATGCAGGATGTGCGTACTGAATATCTGATCCATGCGTTCTCTCTCTACAGAACACGCACACACTGCTAATAAATAGATCACATAATGAATTTTCTCCAGGGTTGTAGATGAGTTCGGTAAAGCGGGTAGCATTTGGCCTGTTAAAAAAAAAGTCTTCCTACTTTTTGTTGGAAATGCTTTCATTTTCATGAGATTTTGGTTTATTTTTGGGGGGGAAACCATTACACTGTGGGGTGGGGGGGGTTTACCTGCACGTATGCCTGCTCCCTAGTACTAAATGGCATGTTCTAAGAATTTCCTTAGGGAGAGAAGATTGAAACCAACCCCCCCCCACACACACAAACACTTTACTGTTGTATTCCTCCAAAACATAATTAAATGTAACACACGTGTTCTGTACATTCTCTGCAAACAACACAAACACAATGCTAATAATAGATCACACAATGAACCCTCTAACACGCTGTCATAGTACAAACCTGAAAGGGCATATCTGCCATTGTCTTGGCCAAATAGTAAGCTTTTAAACTGTACCAGTAGTTGAGGTGTTCTCTCATAAACACAGCCATTTCTATAGGGACTGGGGGAGAAATAAGGGAGTTGGGAGTTTATTAATCATACAACAAAATATCCAATACAAGTCACAAGAAACACATTTCTATAGGGACTGGGGGAGAAATAAGGGAGTTTATTAGTCATACAACAAAATATCCAATACAAGTCACAAGAAACAATAACAACATGGTTACTCTAACGTTTTTCATCTCAACATGCACTCATTTTTACACACACATACACACTCATTTTTACACACACATACACACTCATTTTTACACACACATACACACTCATTTTTACACACACATACACACTCATTTTTACACACACATACACACTCATTTTTACACACACATACACACTCATTTTTACACACACATACACACTCATTTTTACACACACATACACACTCATTTTTACACACACATACACACTCATTTTTACACACACATACACACTCATTTTTACACACACATACACACTCACTTTTACACACACAAACACACACATACACACTAACTTTTACACACACAAACACACACATACACACTAACTTTTACACACACAAACACACACATACACACTAACTTTTACACACACAAACACACACATACACACTAACTTTTACACACACACATTTTTTAGATCAGTGAACATGACAATTCACTGGTATTTGTTGCTACAATAACAAACATGGCTGCTGCCAACACAAACATGGCTGCTGCTAACACAAACATGGCTGCTGCTAATACAAACATGGCTGCTGTTAACACAAACATGGCTGCTACCAACACAAACATGACAGTAATCGCTATGAGTCTCTCCAGAAATGAGCAGGAATCCATTATGTTCTGCAAAGCAGGAAAATACTATCTGCTGATAAAATCTGTATTCTACATTCCTTCTGCACGCTACACACTGGGGGGGGGGGGGGGGGAGGAGGGGGCGGCTCTAAGTGTGTAGCACAGTACAAATGATTACTGTTTTACTATCTACATGTTACGGAAGCACAGTGAAAATAATGGTGCTCTGAACACCGAAGTAGTTTGGGGTAACGTGAAATGGAGATACAATAAACACTGGGTCACATCTCTACACTATCTTTAAAGCTATCATGCAGAATTTATGTGGAAATCGAGGACAACAGCCGCAGACAGCACATTTAACTGTATTCTTGTTCTTATGCAAGGTTTACTAGTCCCAATAATACTTGTTGCATTATTTCTAATTGTGTCCCTTGTATATGTTGTTATGTCCCTTTCCACACTAGTTACCCAAAAGCCTCTTTCCGCTAAATATTGTTCCGTTAAATATGTGGCGGTGTCTACTTGTACTGTACTGACAAGTACAACATGATCAGAAGAAAGAGTCAAAGGAAAAGCAAAAAAACAACGATTGTAGTAAATGAAAAAATCACAGAAAAAATCTACTTATCTGAAATATGTTAACTTGTGAAGTTGAACTGAAAGGTAGAACTAAATACCAAAAATCTACTTATCTGAAATGTGTTAACTTGTGAAGTTGAACTGAAAGGTAGAACTAAATACCAAAATGTTTTACTGTTTATGTAATGATAATGAATGGTTAGATATATATGTCTATATTTTATTAACCCGTCAAGGTCGTAGGGGTACCATGTTGGATGCATCAACATACAAGGTCCTCCAGTGATTTCTATATTCAATGATGCGGACGAGTGAGGACAAATCTTGTCCAAACCTTGATATTGTCTGTCCATGCTTTTATTTGTCCTTCTCTGCTTCTTCCACCTTTGACTATTGCCTGCAGTATTGTTTTTGACAAGGTAATCTTGTCAGAATACATGTCCAAACCATGCAAGTTTTCATCATTTCACTATTGAAAGCAATAATTCTTGTGAACCTGTATATATAACTCTACTCTATTTTTTATGTACACATTTGTCTTATAGGTGATTATATAGGTGACTCGTAGATTTCATCTGTAACATTTGTATTAGAACACCTGTAGTTATCTTTTCATATCTGAAGTGTCCAATGGCGAGATATTACATACTACATCCGTTAGTTCTGTTTATGGTGAGATATTACATACTACATCCGTTAGTTCTGTTTATGGTGAGATATTACATACTACATCCGTTAGTTCTGTTTATGGTGAGATATTACATACTACATCCGTTAGTTCTGTTTATGGTGAGATATTACATACTACATCCGTTAGTTCTGTTTATGCTATGATAATGAATGTTGAGATGTTTTGAAAACATGTTGGACATTATTTCACAAAATTCTTTTGTACCAAATTTCTACTGAAAAAAAATTGTTCTTACATGGGAGAAATGTTGGCATGAGATCTGTGAACATAATATTCTTCTTCTTCATCGTTCTTCAGTCAGATATCAGGTTACAGCACCAATAGCTTCAGTCAGATATCAGGTTACAGCACCAATAGCTTCAGTCAGATATCAGGTTACAGCACCAATAGCTTCAGTCAGATATCAGGTTACAGCACCAATATCTTCAGTCAGATATCAGGTTACAGCGCCAATAGCTTCAGTCAGATATCAGGTTACAGCACCAATAGCTTCAGTCAGATATCAGGTTACAGCACCAATAGCTTCAGTCAGATATCAGGTTACAGCACCAATAGCTTCAGTCAGATATCAGGTTACAGCACCAATAGCTTCAATGAATTGTGTGGTTTGCTTCAGGTCATCCATGGAACCCCTCAAGTCTGGAAGCAGTGCCGTCTCAGTAGGCCATATTTTCTCCCTCTCTTCTTGGTAGAGTTGACAGGCATGAAGAATGTGTTCTGCAGTCTCTGTTCTCAGTCCACAGTTGCACATGTCTGTCTCACCAATCTTCAGCTTTCGGAAAATGTGACATCTCATCGTCTGTGGTGGCCAGTTCATAGTCTGAAGATGATGGTTTGTTCCTTGCGTGACATTTGATGATAAGGGTGACTGACATTTGATAGTTGACAGGCATGTAGTCTTTCCAACAGATGCAAAGTCAGTGTTGCAGGCATTGAAAGATTCAAAGAACATGAGCATGAACGAACTTACGGCCTGCTTACTACACCTCAGCAGTACTACCAAAGAAACAGTACTGCAGTGGATCCCTGGTCACTGTGGCATACCAGAAAATGAAAAAGCTGATCTCCTGGCAAGGAAAGGGGGATCACTGGAACAAATAGAAAGTGTAACACGTACTATGAATGTCAGACCATGTTAAAAGCAGAATATAAGAAAAAGTGGAATGGAAGAATATGCACCCAAATGTCTTCCCCCCCCACCCCATATTGTTCTTACATGTGAGAACTGTTGGCATGAGAGCTGTGAACATCAAAAATAGCATGCAGAAGAACAAACAGCCTGCATTACTGTACACTTTGCTGCCCTCATTACCAATGCCTAAGTATAGCAGTCCAATCAGAATGCTGACGGTCAAGTGTGAGACCAGACGTAGACGTGTCAGCGTCTGAAAGAAAAAAAATTAAGAACAAGTCACATTTCCAAACCTCATTTATAAAACTAATAAAACCAGCAAACGGAACAAGTGCAGTCAACATCCAGAAGATCAATCCTGTATTTCCTCCAAAAATACACCCACAATCCTGTATTTCCTCCCAAAATACACCCACAATCCTGTATTTCCTCCCAAAATACACCCACAATCCTGTATTTCCTCCCAAAATACACCCACAATCCTGTATTTCCTCCCAAAATACACTCACAATCCTGTATTTCCTCCCAAAATACACCCACAATCCTGTATTTCCTCCCAAAATACACCCACCATCCTGTATTTCCTCCCAAAATACACCCACAATCCTGTATTTCCTCCCAAAATACACCCACAATCTTGTATTTTTACCCACAATTGTGTCAAGATAAAGAGTATTTTCCTAAATGTAAGCACTCAGGTTCAATATGTAAATACTAAATAAAATCTAAGTATAGGTAGTGCTTGACTTACGACCATTCGACTTTACGACCACAATCACTATCCATACATACACTAGATTTCAGATTTATTTCTGCTTCAGTTATCTTCCTTCATAAATAAAGAAGGTCATAGCATAAAGGAAGTCAGGTTCGGTGTTTGTGAGTCTGTATGTGACTGAATAGTTCAATCTGGACTTGGAAAAACAAAACTGCTTCAAATTGACCAGGGTTGAAGAAGGTCTTCAGGTGAGGGGATAGCTGCCAGATTTGTTTCATTTTTGTGTCTTTCAAATCTCATTTAGCAACATTTTCTGCAGTACAGTCAAATCCCATTATAGCAAAATTTTCTGCAGTACAGTCAAATCCCATTATAGCAAAATTTTCTGCAGTACAGTCAAATCCCATTATAGCAACATTTTCTGCAGTACAGTCAAATCCCATTATAGCAACATTTTCTGCAGTACAGTCAAATCCCATTATAGCAACATTTTCTGCAGTACAGTCAAATCCCATTATAGCAACATTTTCTGCAGTACAGTCAAATCCCATTATAACATGTTCTGCAGTACAGACAAATCCCATTATAACATGTTCTGCAGTACAGACAAATCCCATTATAACAATGTGTTCGGACCAACGAAACATGTAGACCATGTAAAATGCTTATGAGCATACAAATACTGTACCATACAAATACTGTACCATACAAATACTTTCCTTTAAAAATAATGTACCATACAAATACTGTACCATACAAATACTGTACCATACAAATACTGTACCATACAAATACTTTCCTTTAAAAATAATGTACCATACACATACTGTACCATACAAATAATGTACCATACAAATACTGTACCATACAAATACTGTACCATACAAATACTGTACCATACAAATACTGAAACATACAAATACAAATACCATTTAATATGCTTATAAAAATAAACACACACATCTCTAAAATATTAATGAACATATATATGTAAGGTATACTACACAGACTTATGTCATCAGTAATAAACATATATATGTACAACTTACAGCATCTCTGACAATGTTTGTGAAAGTACGTATGAACAAGACTTGAAACTGTGTCACACAGCTTGTGTTGAAAGTGTCTGCCTGCAGATCCTGAAATAAATAATTCATCTATAAAATTCTTGAGACTAACGGGAATTGAACCAGGTCTGTTCTAGTGGTAGAGAATTGCCTGGCAACTTGAGTACACAAGTTTTCCCCGTACTTGACTAACTGCATCTAACTGATTCAGCTCTACAAGTTAGATACACTTACTATTTGTGATGTGCATGTCAGTGTGTACGCATGTGATGTGCATGTCAGTGTATATGCATGTGATGGGCATGTCAGTGTGTACACATGTGATGTGCATGTCAGTGTGTACGCATGTGATGTGCATTTCAGTGAGTACGCATGTGATGTGCATGTCAGTGTGAACACATGTGAATGTGATGTGCATGTCAGTGTGCACACATGTGATGTGCATGTCAGTGAGTACGCATGTGATGTGCATGTCAGTGTGTACGCATGTGATGTGCATGTCAGTGTGTACGCATGTGATGTGCATGTCAGTGTGTACGCATGTGAACAAGATGTTTATATGTGTGTGAACATTGTTGACGGGAAAAGAAAACAGGGAAGACCAAAAACAACGCTCAGAAGAACATTTATGAATGAATTAAAATCAACAGGCATAAATGCACAAGACCTGCAATCCTTGGCAACTGACAGACAGGCAATGAGAACTATGACATCCGCCCTATGTGCCAAACTTGGCAACTGACCGACAGGCATGGAGAACTATGACATCCGCCCTATGTGCCAAACTTGGCAACTGACCGACAGGCATGGAGAATTATGACATCCACCCTATGTGCCAAACTTGGCAAAAGAGGAACTGACTGACTGAACATTGTTGTTGTCTCCCTGAGGATTAGTGTTAGGTATATGCTGTTCTGTCAAAGTCTAAAGAAAGTTCATGTACATGTAAATAAAATTTAATATGAAAAACTCAAAATCTCATTCAATTTTTGTTTTATCTATCCATTGTCATTTCCACTTGTGTCATCAACTTCTATTGTTTGTCGTTTCGTCCATCACATGATGATGATGACCATTTGTTACATCCACTTTTGAAAATTCAATTAGAGTTATGTCCTTGATTATGAGTTCGTAGAAAATGATTTGCACTGAAGATTTTGATAAAAGTGAGGAGGAGTTGTGCAAAGCGCCGACCTCATTCTCTTGTTGGACTTCATTTGAAACCAGTGGCAAGATGAATCGAACTCATGACAAACAATTATACTCCTATTGTGCTTACGTTAACACAGGTTTAAAACCGTTCCACTTAGACACGACGGACTATCATAAAAACTAGAGGGTAATGATGTGCAAACAAGAAAACATACAAATTACAATATACACAACATATTCAACGTTTCAATCAAAAGGTCTTTATCAAGATACACACAAAACATCAAAAGACGACTACGGAGAGGAGATGGCTACCACCCTCATATAGAAGTACCACTGAAATGTGAGATTGTTAACATCTCTGACTTCTACAGCATTAATAAATGATACAAGTTAACTTTACTTTACTTTACATCAAAATCAGAGAACAGACAACAGATGGACAGATTTGCATACTTTAGCATACAGCATTAATGTCAATGGTTCAACGATAAAACAGATTCAACAATTTAAATAGCTAAATAAATAAAGATGTGGGAAACTAGAGGTCACAGAGATGTGGTTCTTCAGAAGAATGTTGAGAACCCCATGGACAGCTAGAAAAACTAACACAGAAGAATGTTGAGAACCCCATGGACAGCTAGAAAAACTAACACAGAAGAATGTTGAGAATCCCATGGACAGCTAGAAAAACTAACACAGAAGAATGTTGAGAATCCCATGGACAGCTAGAAAAACTAACACAGAAGAATGTTGAGAATCTCATGGACAGCTAGAAAAACTAACACAGAATAATGTTGAGAATCCCATGGACAGCTAGAAAAACTAACACAGAAGAATGTTGAGAATCCCATGGACAGCTAGAAAAACTAACACAGATGTACAAGGGAAGATTAATACCAAAAGGAAATTACATATCAACATCAGAAAGAAACTGTCGATTTATTGGCCACATTATGAGACAAGAAGGTTAGGGATGCAACAGGAAAAATTGAGGTAATAAGAGACAGAGGATAGAAAAAGAGGAGATGCTGGATAGTTGGATATCAGGTCATGGTAGATATTCAGCAATATATCTCATCCCCTTAAACACCCAGCTCAGCACATGATGGTGAATTACATGGTAAGTTGTAAAGTTACTGTTAATTTTCCCCTTTTAAGCCCCATACTGTTAATTTTCCCCTTTTAAGCCACATACTGTTAATTTTCCCCATTTAAGCCCCATACTGTTAATTTTCCCCTTTTAAGCCCCATACTGTTAATTTTTCCCTTTTAAGCCCCATACTGTTAATTTTCCCCTTTTAAGCCTCATACTGTTAATTTTCCCCTTTTAAGCCCCATACTGTTAATTTTCCCCTTTTAAGCCCCATACTGTAAATTTTCCCCTTTTAAGCCCCATACTGTAAATTTTCCCCTTTTAAGCCCCATACTGTAAATTTTCCCGTTTTAAGCCCCATACTGTTAATTTTCCCCTTTTAAGCCCCATACTGTAAATTTTCCCCTTTTAAGCCCCATACTGTTAATTTTCCCCTTTTAAGTCCCATACTGTAAATTTTCCCCTTTTAAGCCCCATACTGTACATTTTCCCCTTTTAAGCCCCATACTGTAAATTTTCCCCTTTTAAGCCCCATACTGTTAATTTTCCCCTTTTAAGCCCCATACTGTAAATTTTCCCCTTTTAAGCCCCATACTGTAAATTTTCCCCTTTTAAGCCCCATACTGTTAATTTTCCCCTTTTAAGCCCCATACTGTTAATTTTCCCCTTTTAAGCCCCATACTGTTAATTTTCCCCTTTTAAGCCCCATAAAATATATATATATATAATCTTCTTCTTCAGTGTTCATCCAGATCCCACTGGGTGTCTCTTATAGCAGGACCATGGTCCTATTAGATTTCCAGCAGGATTTAGTGCAGAGAAATGCGTTGTTTCACAATTTGATTTGCGCCAATGACCCGACACATCAGTCTTCGGTGGAATATATAGATATATAATATATGGTCTTATTTGTCTTGGCAGATGAGCTGAAGCAAGTCCGTATGAGTTGGAGTTGAGGTGGCATGAGCAAGGCAGGACTTCTCATGATTGAATCTGCCGATCTATGAGCGATTTCATCTACCTCAGAAGACATATGGAAATGTCACCTCGCTGGGTTGTTGCTCATTTCATCTTCATTCTTCTGCCTGCTTGCAGGGAACATGGTCCTTACATTCTAAGTGCCATGCCTGAGTAACTTTGGCTTTTTTTCCTGGGTTCTTGATGCAAGTTGCATGCCTGGACAATTTGTATGGAGAAAGTGCCTTGCTAATTTTGCGCTAACCCCCTTTCAGTTTTGATGACGATCTCGAAGGAAATGGTAAAGCCAGTATGCTTGGAGTAGGTCAGGACTGCAGGGGATACCAGGGGATGGTTAGCTCCATGAGCTCCAAGGAAATGGTGAAGCCAGAATGCTTGGAGTAGGTCAGGACTGCAGCTTCAAAACACACAAATGATAAATGAGTTTAAAATCAAGAACAGATTTCAATCTTGATGACATGAAGAAAAGAGAAAGACATCATCATAGTTGGGAAAGAAACATCAAAATATGCATGAATACCATTCTGACCAAATATAGCACATTATCAAGAGTCGTTGGTTTGTTCTCAAACTCCCGCTGGATCTTTCTTGTAGCAGGACAATGGTCTTACTAGAGTTTAATCAGGATTGATCTAGAGCAGTGGTTCTTAAAATATTATGGGCTGTGACCAAAGCAGACAAAATGTATGTATTGAGACAAAATTGTGTCTGTACCCTCTCCTTCAAGTTCTTAATTAAGAGAAAAAAAGTTATTGACTTTCTGTACACAAGTCATCAGGTCTTGTTATTTATTTAATGCATAATTTTATTTCCGCCCCCTCCCCCCAAAAAATCTTTGTGGCCCAGAGTGCCATATAGGCCAATCTAAGATCCATTAGTCTAGAGAATGGAGATAATTGTGTAGCTGTTTTATTTGTACAATGGCCTGACACATCTGGTTTCAACGGTAGCAAGACAATAGAGATCCTCCATTAGAATGTCATTTATACATGAAGATGGCACTGGGTCTTGCCCGTGTGTTGCCGGGGCCCGAAAGGGGAGCTTAGAATAGCAACACTGTTTACCTTCTATGCATGTCGTAAAAGGCAACTAAGGAGGTTATGGGATGGAGTTGGCTGTCCCATCCCATATAGGGTCAGAGACCCAAAGCCATGCTGAAGTCGGATGTGTCAGGCCTAAAGGCACAGATATCGCAGCAATGTTGTAAACCATGGCACAACGCATTCCATTCTCCGGACTACATCCTGCTAATCTACAGGAGTTTGAGAACGAACACAGAAGTAGAAGAAGAAAGAAATAGTACTGGGTCTGACTTACCTTCTGATTCCTGCACTCGGGGAAACATGATACACTAGTCCTACTAGGTGTGGGCTGGACAACCAGCTTGTCTACATGGGCAGTCTGAAGGGCATACTTCAGCGCTATATTGTTGCCTGGGTCTGACATAGTTACCTTGCTGGTCTGAGTAACAGACAAACTAGTTACCACATCATCCACCCTTGATTGGTCAGCGCATGTCCTGGACACTGTAGCAGGATCTTCATTCTGGAATTCAACCTATAAATGACAACAACAACAGGTCGCATGTACTTCAATCATCAAAGTGGCTCACAGCAGATGTCAATGTTTATATGTAGTTTTCACCTAGTAGTCTAGACCAGCTATAGCCTAGTTTTAGATTGATAGAACTTACCATATTCTAATGTGTTCTCTTTACGCTGTTCAATTAGCGGCTGTTTCTTTCCGAAAGTAGTGGCAACCTATGGGAATATTGAGTCTAGAAATTTCCAATGGATTAATCTAAATAATGGAGGGCAGAGTACCTGGCAAGAGGAGAAAGGGCAGACTAAGAAGACGATGGACTGACGACATTAAAGATAACATGAATATGTCATTGAAAAATGCAAGCAGCATGGCCCAAGACAGAGAGGGGTTCAGAGAGTTCATTGGGAAGACAACGTTCTGGAAATACATTGACCATATTTTGCTTACCAAAACTTGGTATATATCAGTGGTGAGGCATGACCTTCTCAGATCTGTAAGCGGGCAGTAAAAGATACAGCATTGCTCTCAGCAGACCCAGGGTTAGCAGGTAACTAAGATCCCAATAGTATCTCCTCATCGTGCACCCTTGAAACAGAAGTATGTGGCTCGTGCTGCTTCTGGCAAACACTTTTGGGATCATATCCGGTAATGTGGAGGCTGCAGATGGAATGTGAATTGACTGCAAAATGACAAGCAATATCTCCAACATCTCTGAGCCAACACATACAGCATGACTGTCTGTCGACACACTGTGCCGCAAGACAGTCCGGCTCAAGCATTGGAGGGGCAGCTAATGCAACAGTCAGGAAATTGTTAGATGTCAAGACTTTCAGTTGGTTGAATTGAAAATCAAGCCTAAACTGTAGTAAAATAATTGCACTGGGCTGCACTGTAGTAAAATAATTGCACTGGGTTGCACTGTAGTAAAATAATTGCACTGGGTTGCACTGTAGTAAAATAATTGCACTGGGTTGCACTGTAGTAAAATAATTGCACTTGGT
Source organism: Meghimatium bilineatum (assembly GCA_034231615.1). Lineage (NCBI taxonomy): Eukaryota > Metazoa > Mollusca > Gastropoda > Stylommatophora > Philomycidae > Meghimatium > Meghimatium bilineatum. The sequence goes on from CM067302.1 coordinate 3,129,532, forward strand.
TGCACTGTAGTAAGATAATTGCACTGGGAGGCACTGCCATGTCAACTTGTAGTAATTCAAACACACACTAGTTACATTTTCCTACCTGTACACGTTGGCACTGACCCTCCTTGTTAGCCTGTACTAAGAGATTAACTTTCTCACTCCCATGCTCCTTGGCAGCAACCTCCATCACTGAGGGAACATTTAGAATCATGTGTTACAGTTCTAAAAATTAAAACCAACAAAGTGTATTGTAATGTTACATTTAACTAGTGTCCCTTGATACAAGTGCATATGTTTATAACATAATTCCCCTTGTAAAAATGTGCAAAATCCCCATTTAGTTTATTACGTAATATGTTTACGTAATATGTATACCATAATGATAAAGTAATTCCTTTTGGCTGTGAGAAGGTAGCTCTTGACACATGATGATGATGAAGTAATCCTTATAGCTGTAAGTGGTAGTTCTTAACAAATGATAATGAAATAATCCCGTTACCTATGGGCAGGTAGCTCTCAATAGCCCATAGCCTTTCTAACAAAAGCAAAGGTCCTCCGTAATTGAGTAAGCAAAGTGACACCAAACTTCTATAAGGTTTGTTGTCTCATAAGGTTGGTTGTGTTAGGAGGGGGGTTTAATGATGCATCTTTAGTCCTGAAGGTAGACATTCCATAGTAACAGTATCCTACGATTATCACATCCTGGCATGAGTTTACCATACACTTCTGGGCCAACACAACACCACATCCTGGCATGAGTGTACCATACACTTCTGGGCCAACACAACACCACATCCTGGCATGAGTGTATCATACACTTCTGGGCCAACACAACACCACATCCTGGCATGAGTGTATCATACACTTCTGGGCCAACACAACACCATATCCTGGCATGAGTGTACCATACACTTCTGGGCCAACACAACACCACATCCTGGCATGAGTGTACCATACACTTCTGGGCCAACAAGTTTATTATTCTTCTGTCAAATCTATTGACCAATCTACAGCAATAGTACAACTAGCATTCCCCACAACCTAAGTATCGATTACAAAAGGATAAAGATACAATGTCCGCTGGTCTGCATCTCCTCATGGAGACTGCGTGACAGAAGACAAAAGTTATCTGACAGAAGACAAAAGTTATGTGACAGAAGACAAAAGTTATGTGACAGACAAATGTTATGTGACAGAAGACAAAAGTTATGTGACAGAAGACAAAAGTTATGTGACAGAAGACAAAAGTTATGTGACAGAAGACAAAAGTTATGTGACAGAAGACAAAAGTTATCTGGCAGAAGACAAAATTTATGTGACAGAAGACAAAAGTTATCTGGCAGAAGACAAAAGTTATGTGACAGAAGACAAAAGTTATGTGACAGAAGACAAAAGTTATGTGACAGAAGACAAAAGTTATGTGACAGAAGACAAAAGTTATGTGACAGAAGACAAAAGTTATGTGACAGAAGACAAAAGTTATGTGGCAGAAGACAAAAGTTATGTGACAGAAGACAAAAGTTATGTGACAGAAGACAAAAGTTATGTGACAGAAGACAAAAGTTATGTGACAGAAGACAAAAGTTATGTGACAGAAGACAAAAGTTATCTGACAGAAGACAAAAGTTATCTGACAGAAGACAAAAGTTATCTGACAGAAGACAAAAGTTATGTGACAGAAGACAAAAGTTATCTGACAGAAGACAAAGAATTACTGGTATGTGACAGAAGACAATAGTTATCAATCAAGACATGACATGAAGTGATCAATATATCAGGTGACAGGTTGTCAGTCTATCCTCTATCTCCCAACTTTCTGTAGCCCCCTCCTACAGTGGCCTTATTCTTTGCTCCCTGAACTAGTACTTACGTAGAAAACAGGTATTGAATTTTTACTGCACGACGGCTAACACACTATCACTACCGGAAGTTCACGTGAAATAATACACACAACGGAAAACAAGCAAAATCATACAAATAACAATACACATGACATAATCAATATTTCAACCAAAAGGTCTTTATCAAGATATGCACAAAACATCAAAAGACAACAAATAGAAATGATCACAACACACAAACGTATCCAATCGAAATATGGAAATGAGATGCGGGAAGGACAAGAAGTACATAAAAAAATGTAAATATAGGTGGAAACAAAACCAAAAAAATGACGTAAATGACGGAACAAAATGAATTAGATATTAGATATGTTGATTATCCTCTTCGCACACCGGACACGTCCATAAGTGGTCAGATCACCGCTTCAGTAAATCTCTCAAGGTATAACAGCTGATGGTTCCGTTTCTATGTTGGTTCACTGCTCGTTAGTAGCATTATTCAGTTTTATTGATTGTCACCCTGAACTAGAAAATTAGACCCCGGTTCTCACATGGTGCACTGAACGATTATACATTGCCTAAAAAATTGCTACAGCCAAAACATTACTGGCATGAGTTTCTTCTTCTTCTTCAGCGTTCATTCTCAAATTCCCACTGGATTTCTCTTGTAACAGGACAATGATCCTACAAGATTTCCAGTTGGATGTAGTCCAGAGAATGGAAATGCGTTGTGTTGCCGTTTTATTTGCGCCAATGGCCCAACACATCCGTCTTCGGCGGGACTGGCATGAGTTTATTGCCGCAGACTAAACAGGATATGCTACCAATCGTGATAAATATCTTATGATTGACATATTGATTTATTCTATCTTGTATTTCCTGTACATAGACTTGTTATTTGACATATTTTATATTTGTTTACAGTACGGTAGAGCGTGTGGCTGTACGGCAGAACGCCGGACTCAGATTTCTGAGGTCTTGGATTCATTCCGCGGTTGGGACAAGGATTTTTATCTTTCGGAGGTGCAATAAAAAATTCTTCCTGTACACGTCGCGGCGACAGCTTTGGCAAAGTGGCCGTTATTTCCACAGCCTCCCTGCACTTCTTAACAGGAAAACACAGTAATGAAAGTTATATTTGTTTGAAATTATATTTATTGTCCAGATTTAAGTTTCAATATAAACATTTGCTCTTTGTGTGACATTTAGGATCTGTAGATTCTGTAATTGGTTATGTCCCCTTTCTCATTTTCTTACATTTTCTATCAATTCTATTTCTATCAATTCTATTTCTATCAATTCTATTTCTGTCAATTCTATTTCTATCAATTCTATTTCTATCAATTCTATTTCTATCAATTCTATTTCTGTCAATTCTATTTCTGTCAATTCTATTTCTGTCAATTCTATTTCTGTCAATTCTATTTCTATCAATTCTATTTCTATCAATTCTATTTCTATCAATTCTATTTCTATCAATTCTATTTCTATCAATTCTATTTCTATCAATTCTATTTCTATCAATTCTATTTCTATCAATTCTATTTCTATCAATTCTATTTCTATCAAATATAATCTATCTATAATTTCTATCCATCTTAGATATACAATGGGAGGTTTCATGTGTAACTGCAGGAGCCAGAGATGTACTGTGCAGCACTGGGGATGAGGAAACTGACAGCACTGTTTTTGTCCTATGGCTTAGACTCATCATAGAGGCATAGTGACTCAGGTCGTGACAATCCTTTTGACTTGAACATTTGGTTGCATGCCTAGAGCAATAAGGAAACTCGGCATAACCAGTAGTCATTTGGTGGCAGGGAATGAGCACAATGAATCCTATCTTGGCTACAGTGGCTAGGAGCAGTGCATAGGTTGAAACCTACCTGCCTGGAGGTGCGATAGTTATTCTCTGGCTCTGTCCCGGGGTGGGCCGAAAATCCACAGATTCCCAAGCAATATAATGCCATTTAATGGCATTAGGTCAAAGGGCATAAGCCCATGGACTGCTGGATCAGCAACCAACCAACCATGTGTAACTGCAGGAATTCTAATATAATCTGTCTGGCTTTGTGGTGGAAAGGTACCAGGTTCAAATCTTTCTGAATCACTGAAGACGGATGTGTCTGGCCTATGGCGCAAATAAAATGGCACCACAACACATTTCCATTCTCTGGACTACATTCTGCTGGAAATCTAGTAGGACCATTGTCCTGATTCAAGAAAGATCTAATGGGAATTTGAGAATGAACGCTGAAGAAAAAATTCTTACGCAGGAAATTGCGGATCTAAACAGTTCAGAAAGCAATGACAAACTACTGAACATGTTTATATCGCCTAGAAAAGCACTGCTGCCAAAATATTCTAGGATAATGGCTACGTCCTGAATAGAATATGTGACCAATATTTTAACTGTCAATGTTGGATGTGTTAGGCCCTTAGCGCAAGTAAAATGGTGATGGGGATTAGTGCCAACGTATTTCTGTTCTCTGGACTATGTCCTGCTGGAAATCTAGTAGGACCATACTGGTAAATGAAAATAAAGTAAATAGGTTACTATATCAATATAAAATAATAAAATATAGAAAATAACAATAAATAAAAGGAACAAACACAACAGTCAACGTATCGGTCGAATTGGGACATTTAAAAACAACAAAAACAGTTAAGAACAAAAGACCATAACAAATATAAACAAAATGGATCTCTCCCACCAGGAAATCAACAAAATCAATAAAACCATACTGCTATAAGAGAGATCCAGTGAGAGTTTGAGAATAAATGAAACATTTTTAAAAATTATCTGACACTCACCAAAGTCTGCTGGATTGTGGTAGTTGGGACAAACTAGTCCCTGCTGCTCAAAGTACGGCAGCAGTGCTCCGATGTCTCCTCGATAGATACACTGACCATCTACCAGCAGATACAGCTGCATGTGAAGAAAGAGATTTCTGAGGATGACAAGATTGTCAACAACAGCTGTCGGATAACTAAATTCAGACATGAGAGACATATTATGGGTGATGAAGAGTAACACAGCTCTGTGAAGATGTCATTATTTTTTGAGGAGAAATACCCCATCAAGGCCAGCAGTGGTGATGGGGCTTAGTTCAGCCATCAGGGGCTGGAAACTAAGACTGGTCGGGTAGTCCCATTCGAGCAGGACCATAGTCCTGCCCAAGTAAGCAGAGTGCTGAAGACGGAGGCATCCAGCCAAAAGGCGCACAGATAATCAGGATGCCACGCACAAAACACAATGGAAACATGTCTGTATCTATAAACAGCACAGAGTGCTAAACATATACTTCAAGAGTGTTCTGAGCATGAAACGCTGAGGCAGACATATTGGCCAGAGGAAACAACACTGGAATCAAAACTCTATGGGACACTGTATGAACTACAAAAGACAGTGAGTTTTATTAAGGAGACAGAATTACAGATATAGACATGTTTCAAGTGAACGAAAGAAGAAGAAGAAGAAGGAGAAATAGATGAATTCTATCAAAGTCAGTCAAAAGAAACTAATATTGTGGGGCCTTAATATCACAGATTAACATTGTAAATCATTCAAAAACAACTAATATAGGGGGGGTCTTAATATCACAGATTAACTCTACCAATCATTCAAGAACAACTAATGTTGGCGAGGTCTTAATATCACAGACTGACAATACGTCTTAATATCACAGATTGACAATACATCTTAATATCACAGATTGACATTACATCTTAATATCACAGATTGACATTACATCTTAATATCACAGATTGACAATACGTCTTAATATCACAGATTGACACTGCCAATCAAAGGCAACTAATGTTTTTATATGAGTACTAACATGATATTCATATGATGAGGAACCAGCTCAACAAAATAATTGGACACAAATAAACAAAATAATTGGACACAAATAAACAAAATAATTGGACACAAATAAACAAAATAATTGGACACAAATAAACAAAATAATTGGACACAAATAAACAAAATAATTGGACACAAATAAACAAAATAATTGGACACAAATAAACAAAATAATTGGACACAAATAAACAAAATAATTGGACACAAATAAACAAAATAATTGGACACAAATAAACAAAATAATTGGACACAAATAAACAAAATAATTGGACACAAATAAACAAAATAATTGGACACAAATAAACAAAATAATTGGACACAAATAAACAAAATAATTGGACACAAATAAACAAAATAATTGGACACAAATAAACAAAATAATTGGACACAAATAAACAAAATAATTGGACACAAATAAACAAAATAATTGGACACAAATAAACAAAATAATTGGACACAAATAAACAAAATAATTGGACACAAATAAGCAAAAGTTTAATACCAAATTCTCACATATCGGAACGTAAATGATAAAGGATTTTACTATGTAAAATAGGCAATCATCAATGTTGAAGCTACCATTCCAAGAGTGTATAGAAAATATGGATGATATTGTAGTAGAGTTTACTGCAGTGGCAACACCATGAGGTAAGGATGATGCTGATGAACTAGGCTAATCCCTTTACCTGTGAGCAGGTAGCTCTTGACACATGATGATGATGAACTAGGCTAATCCCTTCAGCTGTGAGCAGGTAGCTCTTGAAAAGCTCATAGCATTTCTGACAAAAGCACAGGTCATCCTCAGTCGACAACCAAGGTGACACCTGAACTCATTGTACCAGAAGGTTTGCCATCTCAAAGGCATGGTTGTGTTAGGGGATTGTGGAAACATGTTTAGTCCCCATAGGAAGACATTCCAGTGTGGCAGTACCCCCAAGCTCATCAATTCCTGCTGAAATACAGCAAATACTTCTGTACCAACTAGTTCATCGCTCTTCTATCAGATCTGTTGAATCATCTGCAGTCATCTAGCATTCCCTGTCTGCAGTCATGACACATCTAGCATTCCCTGTCTGCTGTCATGACACATCTAGCATTCCCTGTCTGCAGTCATGACACATCTAGCATTCCCTGTCTGCAGTCATGACACATCTAGCATTCCCTGTCTGCAGTCATGACACATCTAGCATTCCCCGTCTGCAGTCATGACACATCTAGCATTCCCCGTCTGCAGTCATGACACATCTAGCATTTCCTGTCTGCAGTCATGACACATCTAGCATTCCCTGTCTGCGGTCATGACCCATCTAGCATTCCCCGTCTGCAGTCATGACACATCTAGCATTCCCCGTCTGCAGTCATGACACATCTAGCATTTCCTGTCTGCAGTCATGACACATCTAGCATTCCCTGTCTGCAGTCATGACACATCTAGCATTCCCTGTCTGCAGTCATGACACATCTAGCATTCCCTGTCTGCAGTCATGACACATCTAGCATTCCCTGTCTGCAGTCATGACACATCTAGCATTCCCCGTCTGCAGTCATGACACATCTAGCATTCCCTGTCTGCAGTCATGACACATCTAGCATTCCCCATCTGCAGTCATGACACATCTAGCATTCCCCGTCTGCAGTCATGACACATCTAGCATTCCCCATCTGCAGTCATGACACATCTAGCATTCCCTGTCTGCAGTCATGACACATCTAGCATTCCCCATCTGCAGTCATAACACATCTAGCATTCCCCATCTGCAGTCATGATACATCTAGCATTCCCCATCTGCAGTCATGACACATCTAGCATTTCCTGCCATCTAGGAGTCTTTCACAAAAAGACAAAGGTACAATATTCACTTGTCTGCATCTCTTTTGTCATTCATGGGGACCATTTGACAAAAGACAAGAGTAAGAAATTGAGAAAAGATAATGACAGGTTGTCATCTTAACCCCCAATTTTCCTTAGTCGGCTTCTACAACATGTCTAAATCAGAATATGTCTTGAAGTCTCTGGCAAGTTGTCCCGCCTACTCTAGCAACATGGGCATGCATTCGTGAATATCTCTTGTCCAATGATGTCTTGAAGTCTCTGGCAAGTTGTCCCGCCTACTCTAGCAACATGGGCATGCATTCGTGAATATCTCTTGTCCAATGATGTCTTGAAGTCTCTGGCAAGTTGTCCCGCCTACTCTAGCAACATGGGCATGCATTCGTGAATATCTCTTGTTCAACGATGTTGTGATCAGCCCCATCCTTTACTGCCTTTTATCACCCCCCCCCTTCCTCCAATGCTATGGAATACCTAGATATTTCTTAGAAAATACTGTATGTGAAATCCCAGTTATTTTTGGTAACAATCGACCCATTCTGTGACACCTATGCTTTGTCCTTGATCACATCTAGATGTCTCTGACACTGATACAGTCACTACTTACGTGATCAAACATTTCAAACATTTTGGCACTGGGCTGATGTATTGTACAGATAATGTTTCTTCCACCTTCTGCCAACTTTTTAAGCAAGGAAACACACTGGAAGCATGAGACACTGTCCAAGCCACTGTCAACAGAAAACTTAAATTAACATATGACCCATTAAAAACAAGTGCCTGTTGACATCATCATAAAAAAATATATATTCATCTATATCTATAAACGCTAACGCATCAAGGTCGTAGGGGTGTCACATTGGACACATCAACATGCTGGAAATACTCAAAAATTTCTATTTTAAACTTTGAGTGTGGAAAAATCTGGTCTTGTCCAGTCCTTGATGTTGTCTATCAATGCTTTTATTTGTCCTGCTCTGCTTCTTCCACTTTCGACCATTCCCTGCAGTATCCCCAGGATAAATATACAATCCATTAAATACAAATCAACACTGAAGATGGATGTGTTGGGCCATTAGCACAAAGAAACCAGCAACACAATGCATTTTCATTCTTTGGACTACATCTTGTTTTGAAATCCAGTATGGTCATTGTCCTGCTACAAGAGAGACCCAGTGGGAGTTTGAGAATGTGTCCTGCTACAAGAGAGACTCAGTGGGAGTTTGAGAATGTGTCCTGCTACAAGAGAGACCCAGTGGGAGTTTGAGAATGTGTCCTGCTACAAGAGAGACCCAGTGGGAGTTTGAGAATGTGTCCTGCTACAAGAGAGATCCAGTGGGAGTTTGAGAATGTGTCCTGCTACAAGAGAGACTCAGTGGGAGTTTGAGAATGTGTCCTGCTACAAGAGAGACCCAGTGGGAGTTTGAGAATGTGTCCTGCTACAAGAGAGACCCAGTGGGAGTTTGAGAATGTGTCCTGCTACAAGAGAGACCCAGTGGGAGTTTGAGAATGTGTCCTGCTACAAGAGAGATCCAGTGGGAGTTTGAGAATGTGTCCTGCTACAAGAGAGACTCAGTGGGAGTTTGAGAATGTGTCCTGCTACAAGAGAGACCCAGTGGGAGTTTGAGAATGTGTCCTGCTACAAGAGAGACCCAGTGGGAGTTTGAGAATGTGTCCTGCTACAAGAGAGACTCAGTGGGAGTTTGAGAATGTGTCCTGCTACAAGAGAGACCCAGTGGGAGTTTGAGAATGTGTCCTGCTACAAGAGAGACCCAGTGGGAGTTTGAGAATGTGTCCTGCTACAAGAGAGACCCAGTGGGAGTTTGAGAATGTGTCCTGCTACAAGAGAGACCCAGTGGGAGTTTGAGAATGTGTCCTGCTACAAGAGAGACCCAGTGGGAGTTTGAGAATGTGTCCTGCTACAAAGGAGACCCAGTGGGAGTTTGAGAATGTGTCCTGCTACAAGAGAGACCCAGTGGGAGTTTGAGAATGTGTCCTGCTACAAGAGAGACCCAGTGGGAGTTTGAGAATGTGTCCTGCTACAAGAGAGACCAGTGGGAGTTTGAGAATGTGTCCTGCTACAAGAGAGACCCAGTGGGAGTTTGAGAATGTGTCCTGCTACAAGAGAGACCCAGTGGGAGTTTGAGAATGAATGCTGAAGAAGTAGAAGAATAAATACAAATTACTGATGACAGAAACATAAATTAATATTGTGCTTTGACTTTATTGTACTCTGGTGTCCTATATGTACTCGGGCCCATCTCAACAACGCAGCACAAAGCCCTATAAGAATACAATTAATTGCATATAACTCTGTAGGTCTAAGTGATAATCACCCAGGGATCTCCATAAAATGTGTAAACATTTCATGTCCCAATATCAAACCCTCTACCTCTTGAACACAGAGCAAAGTTTTCAACCACTACACCCTAAATACAATAAATATACACTCTACCAACTTCAAGCCACTGGTGATAGAATCATCAAAAAATATACAATCCAGCAATTAATAAATGTTGACATATTAGTTGTGAAAATACAATCCGTCAACTACAAAATATTGTTGACAGAATTGTAAAACAATTTCTCGTAATTTCTAAATTTCTAGTAGGTTGATAGCAGTCAGAGGCATCAAACATACAGACAGTTGGACAAGCCTGCTACCACTTATCAGTTGGACAAGCCTGCTATCACTTATCAGTCGGACAAGCCTGCTACCACTTATCAGTGGTAGTATGACAGGCTTATTTCTTTGAGAGAGGACATTCAGAAATGTAAATAATAACAAAAATCTTACTTGTGCTTTCCAATATTATAAGTTAACCAAGGGTGTAGGGAGAAGTGTTAACCAAGGGCGTAGGGAGAAGTGTTAACCAAGGGCGTAGGGAGAAGTGTTAACCAAGGGTGTAGGGAGAAGTGTTAACCAAGGGCGTTGGGAGAAGTGTTAACCAAGGGTGTAGGGAGAAGTGTTAACCAAGGGTGTAGGGAGAAGTGTTAACCAAGGGCGTAGGGAGAAGTGTTAACCAAGGGCATAGGGAGAAGTGTTAACCAAGGGTGTAGGGAGAAGTGTTAACCAAGGGTGTAGGGAGAAGGCTACAAGGGTATAAAAAGAAATGTTGAAGAAATGTAATTTGCATAAAATTGAATAAAACATTTGAGGATCTCTCTAGCATAGTGGTTAAGCTGTTTGTCTTGTGTTCAAGAGGTCATGGGTTTGAATTTGGCTCATGTCGTCTTGTTTACAAGGTGGATTTTTTCTGAGATCCTTGTGGATTATCGCTTGAAGCTACAGAGTTACGTGCTATGAGTGGTACTCTCGGCAGACAGCGTGCTACTTCTTTGAGTTGGCGGAGTACTTATGGGAAACTGAGTACAGTGATGTCAAACCTCTGTGACTTTTGAACCTTCTTTTTTTAATAAAAGGTTGTAATTCATACATTGTATAAAATCTGGCTGGTGTTTTACAGCTTCATTGAGAGTAATAACATATAACATCCGTATTAGTTCTACAAGGGCCGATAGGTCTTCTTGTAAACAATTCCTATATATGTAAACATATGTTATATGTTTGTTGTTACTGAGGATACTTCAATACCTGTACGGGATGTTCATTGTTGTTGTAATAGTCCTTGTCTTGATTGGTCTGTTCTCAGTGACTTGAGTGCACAGTTTGAATGTCTTGACAAAATTGCATATTTTTTTTAGAGATGCGGTTAGACAAGTACGGAAAAACTAGTGTACAAGAGGTGCTAGGCGATTTGGTGCCGTGGAACGGACTGGTTCAATTCTCGTTAGACTCATGAAATTTTACTTTATCCTCTGGCTTCCTTCTTGAATTACTTGTACTGCAAAACATGTCATTCTGGAGACATAATCAACACAGAACTAAAGCAGACAGTTACAATATATCTGTGGGTATATTCAACACAGAACTAAAGCAGGCAGTTACAATATATCTGTGCTGTGGGTATATTCAACACAGAACTAAAGCAGGCAGTTATAATATATCTGTGGGTATATTCAACACAGAACTAAAGCAGGCAGTTACAATATATCTGTGGGTATATTCAACACAGAACTAAAGCAGGCAGTTACAATATACTTGTAGATATATTCAAGGGGAAATTCCACGACTTATGGATTTGTTTCACCTGTAATGATGATTATTAATCTCCAAACTAATTAAAAATTAATTAATTATATATATACTTACCTGGTTGGCTCATCAAAGAACATGACAGGTGGATTGTTGACCAGCTCCAGTGCAATTGACAATCGTTTGCGCTGGCCACCTGAAAGGTTTGAAGTTCGAGTCTTCTTGGCATCAAGAAGATTAAGTGCATCCAGGATTTCAACTACCTGAATAACAAGTTAATAATATGTATTAGAAAATAAATGTGTATTTGACTAATCCTGCACATATTTCCACTCCTGCATACATATTCCCACTCTCTCACTCCTGCATATATATCAACTCCTGCACATATTCCCACTCTTGCATACATATAACCCGAGACACATATTATCACTCCCGCACAGGGTCGCTATATTGACTATTGCAAGCACTTCCATCAGGTCACTCATAGGACTTCCACCATGAACAAGGTCAAACTCATTACCCATAATTCTTCTGTTGATGGCATCCTGTTCAGGCATCTCATACTCAAACACATGCAGTAATTTGAGCACTTCCTGCCCCCCTCCCCTTCTCGTTGCTTATAGAAGTGACAAGAACCTAAGAGATATCTTAGTTCAGCCGTCTCATGCCAGACATCTCTATCAATTTTGATACCATCAGCTACAGACATAATAGATTCAACATCTGTGCCTAATGTCATACCAAGATAATAGATTCAACACCTGTGCCTAACGTCATACAGACCCATTTCATCATATTCCCTAAAGCCACTTTCACCATATTCCCTAAAGCCACTTTCACCCTTTTCCTCATATTCCCTAAAGCCACTTTCACCATTTCATCATATTCCCTAAAGCCACTTTCACCAATCATTGAGGGTTTTCCATGTGCCCTGCAACATCATCTACGCCAACATTTGCAACAGTTATACCACAACAAAATAGCAGATAAACCAAGAATCCTAGAAACCAATTCTGTCAACATTTGCACAGCATCAACTCAGTACTCACCATTTCAACTCAGTACAGACCACCAGGGTGACTGTGAACTCTGAAGTGTCTGCTATTAATTCATGCTCCTCGTATGACTGGGATTGATATGCTCTTGAAAACTGATATTTTCACCACATTTGTACACTGCAACCTTTTGGGGTTAACATTCATCACTCCTATATGTAGATAGCTTGCTGTGTTCTGTCAATTTTCTGCTCGTTGTGTTTCATCTCTATCCTTCTAGTTTTTACATTTCCAGTTTTCATTCATACTCTTATAGACTTCCAGAGTTTATCCCTTTTAGCTCTGTTATGTAAATATGGACAGTACCACACTTTACTCATTGTAGGTTAGATTGTATACCTAATAAAGCCCTTTTGGTCAAAACATCAATTTTGTGTATGTTATTCTGATTGTTTTCAGTGAGGAGCAAATAAAAAAAAAGCAAAATCGTGATTTCCTAGTCGTGATTTCTCACCTGACACAATTGCTCCTCCATTTGACCCAACTGTAAAGTGGGTATCTGAGGCATGAGTTAGGCAAGGCAAACACAGCAAGGAAGGGAATGGCCACCCCACCTAATAAATGCTATGGTTTAGTACATGAAGAGTTATCTTACTCCCTGATGGCAGGCTTCTGCTATGGGAACCTGTGTTGTGTTGTTGTTCGTCCATCACATGATGATGATGTATGTGTTGTTCGTCCATCACAAGTGATGATGACCATTTGTTACATCCACTTTTGAAAATTCAATTTTAGTTATGTCCTTGATTATGAGTTCGTAGATGGCTAATGAGCCATATTCGAGCTGTAAATGTCTTTGGACAGTTAGGACATGCAATGACAACTGTAGACGGATCTTGGTCTATCCGTGACTTTCTAGCTGCTCCCTCTGTTGAGCCGCTGCATTTCTCCTCTTTTCACAAGATGATGCGCTCTTTTTATTTTAGAATGACATGTAGATCTATCTTGTGCAAGTTTTTCCCATGTATCGTGGTCTATTTCAAAGGCTTTCAGCGAGGTCTTTAACGAGTCCTTGCAGTGCTTCTTTTGGCCAGCTAGAGATCATGTACCCTTCTCCAGCTCACCATAGAGAAGTATCTTTGGTAGGCGATGGTCTGGCATACGCACCAAACGACCTGCCCAACGAATCTGTGTCTACATTAGGATCATGTCAATGCTGGGGACACTACCTTTACCTTAACTAGCACGATACTGTGATTGAAAACATTGTCTGTGAGAAGACAAAGGCTGTGTATGCCATACTTGTAAATAAACTGTCATGTACATCAGCAGAAAACAAATAAAATGGCAAGGGGGAAGTGGTTTGATAACTGAGGAGAAGTGGCATCCATAGTATTGTGAGGAATGGAGAGGTTGCAAGTTTGGACTCAGATAAGATAATAATACTCTATATTTACAGTGTGGTGTCTTTTTTAGTTTTTTATGTGTGTTTCTTGAAAAAGGTCCCAATAGGACCGCAACGTTGTAACGTTAAAATTGTAATTTTTTGTTTTATTGCATATTTCTTATATACCTTTTTAATCTAGATTTGTTCATAGTTAGGTATTCCTTGTAACTTGTTTATCTTATTTTGCATTACTATTTGGACTCTAAGGCATTCAATACTGAATCCCAATAGCATGTGACATGGGACAAGTTCCTTGTTAAAGTGGCACAAAAAGAACAAAACTCCCTGAGCTTACAGCAGATACATAGCAATAATTCCCTGAACTAACAGATACATTACAATAATTCCCTGAACTAACAGATACATTACAATAATTCCCTGAACTAACAGATACATTACAATAATTCCCTGAACTAACAGATACAGTACAATAATTCCCTGAACTAACAGATACATTACAATAATTCCCTGAACTAACAGATACATTACAATAATTCCCTGAACTAACAGATACAGTACAATGATTCCCTGAACTAACAGATACATTACAATAATTCCCTGAACTAACAGATACATTACAATAATTCCCTGAACTAACAGATACATTACAATAATTCCCTGAACTAACAGATACATTACAATGATTCCCTGAACTAACAGATACATTACAATAATTCCCTGAACTAACAGATACATTACAATAATTACCTGAACTAACAGATACATTACAATAATTCCCTGAACTAACAGATACACAACAACGATTCTATTAGTGACACTGAAAGTTATTCTATACAATCCCCCCTTCCTACTGTCTCTCTCTCTCTCTCTCTCTCATCTCCTTCACACCAAACATGATGAAATTTAATAAACAAAATGTAATTATTTTATATTAAATTTAAATAATAAAAATATTATGTATTTTCACTTAATCATTTTTATATGAAAACTTTTGGGTTGTGGAAGAAATCAATTGAGTTTCGGTTATTTCTTATGGAGAGTATTATTTTCATATAAGAGTGCTTTAGATAACAAACATGTTTCTGGAATGAATTATCAATCAATCAATCAATCAATCAATCAATCAATAAACCCATAACCCATCAGGGTCGTAGGGGTACCACATTGGATGCCTCAGCACACAGAGTCCTCCAGCTAATTCTATTCTCAGCGATGCGGATGAGTGTGGAAATATCTTGCCCTGTCCATTCCTTGATGTTGCCTTTATTTGTCCTCCTCTGCTTCTTCCACCCTTGACAGTTCCCTGCAGTTTTGTTTTTGACAAGGAATCGTGCCTGCATACATGTCCGAACCATGCTAGTTTTCGTCATTTCACTATTGAAAGCAATGGCTCCTGAACACATCGCTACTTTATTTCTTATGTTCACATTGGTCTTATGTTCCCTATAGAAAATTAATGAATTATACTTGCGATCGAAAGTTTAATATATTTAATATCAAGCAAATAAATTATTTTGGACACATTAAAAGACCTTATTGAAGACCTTACTTGAGGGTAAAGTCAAAGGGGAACGAGCAAGAGGTCGGCAGAGATAAAAGTGGGAGAGTAACGATGGACAGTTTGCAGTCTAGCAGAGTGGACCACCAAGACAAGAGACATGGGATGTTGGAGATCTGTTGCAGCCAACCTCCATTGCGGAGATGGCACTTGATGATGATGATGATATTTAATATACTACCAGGGATATCCTGAAGCGGATAGGATATCCCATCATACATACCATTTCCTGTTTATGCTGTAGGGAGAGTTTCTCATCCAACTTGAGGTTTGCTGAGCACATCATAGCCTCATCTACAGTCAAATGAGGCAGCAGCTCATCATCCTGCATGATGTAACATGACATCTTACGAAATGATCTCATGTCTCTGTCACAGTTCTCAACCAGTATGGATCCTGTCACACCTTTAGTTCTGCAATAAGGATCATGTTAAGAGCATTCACAAGGTAAAACTACAACACAAGGAGAAATAAGAGATATTAAACAAGGTAACACAGAACAAAATAGAAACAAAATTGTTAATTTTATGAAATTGTATTTTTCCGGTTGCAACATACGGCTGTGAAACATGGACCCTAAGTAAAACAGTGGCAAAGAAGATCAACGCCTTCGAGCTGAAATGCTACAGAAAGATACTTAGAATATCATGGAAGGATAAAATCAGAAACTCAGATATTATAAACACACTGAATATTCCAGAGTGTTGGTTACTAAACACAATAACAAAAAGAAAACTACGCCTGTTTGGTCATATAAAGAGACACAACTGTTAGACAAATAATGGAGGAGAGAGTACCTGGGAAGAGAAGAAAGGGCAGACCAAGAAGACATTGGACTGATGACATTAAAGATAACATGAATACATCGCTGGAAAATTCAAGCCACATCGCCCAAGACAGAGAGGGGTTCAGAGAGTTCATTGAGAAGACAACGTTCTGGAAGGAATACGTCACATGACAACACAGCACACAAGGAGAAGTAAGTGATATTATACAAGCTAACACAGCACACAATGCTAGGAGATGAAACAAATAAAATAAATATAAAACAAACAGTTACATCAATACAGATGATGATGATGATGATGTTCGTCCGTCGTGATCGACGATGACCAAAAACTCAACCATAATAATAATAACAATAAATAATAAAATAATAAAGTTAATAGTGCGTTTTTAAATGACTAGCAAGTCCAATGCGCGCACAAAATGTTCTTTTACAGAATTGACAACAATAGAAGGTATCTGTGTGAGGTTGAGATGTTTTTTCTTTTCTACGTGTCCGCTTCTGTCTTGCAGTTTCTTGTCTGAATTCTTCTGCCGCTAGTGCTCCCGTTCTAATGCTGTAACGCCATGCTGTTCTATCCTGAGCGAGGCTCTCCCAAGCGCCTACGTCAATGTTAAGATGTTTCAAGGATGACTTGAGCGTGTCTTTGAAACGCTTTTTCTGTCCACCAGCTTTTCGAAATCCTGCCTTGAGTTCTCCATAATATATTTGTTTTGGCAAACGCGAGTTCTCCATACGCACAAGATGGCCTGCCCAGCGTGCCTGCGCCTTCATAAGTATTGTGTGGATGCTTATTGAGGTTGATTTTTCCAAGACCTCGTAGTCTGGTACTTTGTCCCACCAATGGATGTTTAGTAATTTACGTAGGCAGGTAAGATGGAAATGATTTAACTTTCTTGCATGTCTAGCATACACTGTCCACGTTTCGCAGGCGTATAGTAAGGTTGGTATAACAGCAGCATGATATACTTGTAGTTTGGTGGTTGTTCTTATACCTCTTCTGTCCCATACATTTTTGCGTAATCTGCCAAATACAGCACTAGCTTTTGCCAGTCTATTGTTAATTTCCACATCAATGTTGACATCGTGAGAGAGAGTGCTTCCAAGGTAAGTAAAATTGTCGACTACCTGCAGTTTTTCCTGATTGACGATGATGGAAGTAGCAGTATGTTGGCTATTTGATGTTGCTTGGTGCATGACTTCTGTTTTTTTGGTGTTAATAGTGAGACCAAATTTGTTGCAGGCCTTTGAGAAGCGGTCTATGGTGCTCTGCATGTTTACGACAGAGTCAGCATACAATGCGCAGTCGTCAGCATAAAGTAATTCTCTAACAGTACTAGATTTAGTTTTCGTGTTTGCTTTTAGACGACGTAAATTGAAAAGACCACCATCCGTTCTGTAATTGATCATTATGCCTGCTGTTTCATTACTATGGTGTGTTTCCGTTAACATGGCTGTAAATAACAGGCTGAAAAGAGTAGGGGCCAGCACACATCCCTGCTTTACACCATTTCCATCAATACAGATACCGATAACAGATTGACATATATCCATGCTGGGGTTTAACACAGATAAATTAAATATAGTTACATCAATGCTGGTAATGATGGAGTAACATCAGAGATGATACAAGCCGGTGGAGGTTCCAGTGTTCAAATATGATGTTCATCCATCGTGATCGACGATGACAAAAAACTGAACCATAATAATAATAACAATAAATAATAAAATAATAAAGTTAATAGTGCGTTTTTAAATGACTAGCAAGTCCAATGCGCGCACAAAATGTTCTTTTACAGAATTGACAACATTAGAAGGTATCTGTGTGAGGTTGAGATGTTTTTTTCTTTTCTAATAAATGGGTTGAGAAATGACTAGCGCTGAAGTTGGTTAGAGTTGGTCCTTTTTAAAGATATACCAAACTTTATGCTGCAAGATATGGAAAAGTGGAATATGGCCCGAAGAATGGACAATGTAACTATACATACCCTTGCCAAAGAAAGGATAGTCAAGCAAAATGAGGTAAACAGGTTACTAAAACACTTACCTAGCCTATTAATAAAAATATATTTAAAAAATTATATATAAAAAAAACATACAATAAAACTAAACAGGACAATTCTCCACGTATCGGCTCAAATTGAACCTTTTTCAAGAGACAAACAACAGAAAACAACAAAATAAAAAACAAAATAAATGACTATATTTCATCAAGCCCCCGTCTCCTTAGCGCAGGGATGACAACGCATCTAGTAAAAGAGAAAATGCGTGCATTCATTATAAACAAACCGAAAGTGGGAAATTAGAGGCACTGTAGATGAGTGCAAGAATAATAAAAGAAAAAGATAAGAAAAATACCCCTTTTGTCACTTTATCAGACATGCAGGTTTTAAGAACATAGTCACAACAGGCACGACTGAAGGGAACAGAGACAGATGGGGACGTGAGAAAATATTAATGTGACAACCTAGCAAGGCTTGGAAACAACGATCCTGATAACAATACTGTGAACAGAGAACCATGGTCACCTACGCCAACCAGAATGGCATATGACAATGATAGATGAGTAATGATGAGGTTGTGTGGTGGTAGGGTGAGTGGGTTTGGGGAAGGAAGGATACAAGAAGAATCAACATTTGAAAACTCATGGAATGAATGTCTCCAAAGAAAGGAGACCTTCAACTGTGTACCAACTATAGAACAGTAGCACTAATTAGTCAAGCCAGCAAAATTTTACTGCAGATCATATTGACAAAAAAACAACGCAAATTAGAAACAGAAATTCATGAAGTTCAAGTCAGTTTTCGAGCAAGAAGAGGAACAAGAGACCACATATTCAACATAAGGAATATAATTGAGAAATGTAGAGAATAAGCTTAGATCTACATATGTGTTTCATAGACTACACCAAGGCGTTTGATTGTGTTAAATATCACCAGCTGTGGGACATCATGGGAGACATGGGCTTCCTCAAACATCTAATACATCTTATTGAAACACTATATCACGAACAACACGCAGCAGTAAGAGTGGAGGGAGAAACATCTGAATGGTTCGCTGTTCAAAGTGAAGTGAGACAAGGGTACACTCTATCCCCTTATCTTTTTAACCTTTAGGCCCCTACGGTCGCAACATTGTGCCTTGCGTGTGCATCCCGTAGTGCCTGTGGTCGCAATCACGCAACATACGATATCGCTCCATTCCCGAGCACGGAACTTCACGAAGTTAAAGCTTATATAACATAGAATTCCCGCAACACGAAGCTAGGAATACGTCACAGTTTAAAGGTCAAATTCCTTTACTCATTACGATTGTAAGAGAGAGAAAGCCGGTTGAATTTGTCAACGCATTTCTAGAGCGACTTTAGCCATTTTCGGCCGTATTTTACTATCAAATTGAGTACCGCGTGGCATGGGTAAGTGATCGTGACTACATGTTCTAATTGTTGTTTTTTGTGTTTAATATGTTGTTATTTGATAAGAATGTGTGTGTATTCATTAAAAAGCACAAAAATAATATGTATCAGGGGTGACACATGTGTGCATGGACAATAATTACGCTGCGTGTCGGCATAGACCTAGTGTTGACCGGACGGACGTTATATGCAATTTCTTCACGTTTTATTAGTCTTTTTAGTTCATATTATATTAGTTTTGATATAAAACAATACATATACAATAAGTATAGGTATTTATGAGGATTTTATCAATGTTGCCACACATTGCTCATGTATTAGGGTTGTCACGAAGATATATTTGCGATTTTGAAAATGACGTTTTGCGTTTTTCGCCAGAATTTTCAACTTCAAAACGTGTTCACAACTGTCATATCACACATACAACAACAAAAAAAACACGATAATATTCACTATTCACTCCTTTATTTAGATGTGCAAAACTTTTTTTGATATCTTTTAAAAAAAAAAAGTTATGCCGTTTTCAAAACACCCACCATCAATAACGAAAATTTTCCAAAAAATAAGTCAGGCCCTGGGGGAAGTTTTGTAATTTTAAGCCAGGGCTCTAAAGGTTAACATCTATGCAGAAAATATAATGAGAAATGTAAGAGAAGAACTAGAGGAAAATGAGTTTCATCCAATAAATATCGGTGGGTACAAGATTCCAGAAATAAGATATGCAGATGACACAGTTCTCCTTACTACACATCCTGAGTGACTGAAACAGCTAATCATAACAACAAAGAAATACAGCGAGATCCCAAATCTATATCTAAACGCACAGAAAACAGAAAATTATGACAACAGACAAAAAAAGGATCAAACCAATAATCAACATAGACAATATAGAACTAGAATGTGTAAACAAATTCAAATATCTGGGAGCAAATATAAACAGTTCTGGAGATTGTTCAGTCGAGATTACAAGAAGACACAATTGCAACACTCAAATTAACAGAAATGAGAAAGCTATGACAAATTAATAATAACGACACTAAAGTAACCATTTTAAGATCATGTGTTTTCCCAGTGGCAACATATGGATGGGAGACTTGGACTTTAAACAAGACAACATCTAAAAGAATAAATTCATTTGAAATGAAGTGCTACAGAAAGATCCTACGAATATCATGGACAGAGAAAAATAATAACATCAAAGTTTTGAAATAATTGAAACTAAATGAAGAATGGCTTTTAAATACCATCTTAAGAAGGAAGCTACAATATTTTGGACACTTAAAGTGACATGATGGTAATGAAAGGTTGATTCTGGAGGGCAGAGTGCCAGGCAAAAGAAGAGGAAGAACAAGAAGATGATGAACCAGCGACATTGAAGAATGTATGCACATGTCTCTGGCCAATACAGACCTGCTTGCCTGGGACACAGAGGCGTTCAGAGTATTCACGACGAAGACAACATTCTGGAAAGAATGTCACTTGATTTACATATATCAATGCTGGGGGTCTAATAAAGATAAATTAACAGTTACATCAATGCCGAGTGTCAAACACAGATAACCGCCGAAGACGGATGTGTTGTGCCATTGGCGCAAATAAAACGGCAACACAACGCATTTCCATTCTCTGGACTACATTCAACTGGAAACTTTGTAGGATCATTGTCCTGTTACAAGAGAAATCCAGTGGGAGTTTGAGAATGAACGCTGAAGAAGAAGAAGAAAACAGATAAATTAACACAGTTATATCAATGCTGGGTGTCGAACACAGATAAACTAACACAGTTGTATCAATGCTGGGTGTCGAACACAGATAAACTAACACAGTTGTATCAATGCTGGCAGTTTAACAGATAAACTAACACAGTTGAATCAATACTTGGGTCTAGCACAGATAAACTGACAAGGAGGAAACGATTAACAAAAACAGAGAAAGCTAAACACAGGAAGAGGGAAACTAACACACAATAACTAACACAACAGAACAATTTGATGATAATGTATGGAAGCTATGGACAAATAATCTAACCTGTATCCAGCCAGTATGTTCATGAGAGAAGATTTGCCTGCCCCTGATGGTCCCATAATGGCTGTCAGCTCCCCTGACACAAACCTGCCCGTTATATTCTTCAAGATGGCTTTCTTACCTGTAATAAACACATAATGTTAGACATTGTTTCTGTGTTTAGATACCAAAGAATTATGAGTTATGAAGCTTTTCTTTCCTATCTGCAATTAGGTGGGTACTTCAGATTTTTCTTTCATATCCAGAAGATACCAACTCTCAGCAATGTGCACTAACTCTCAGCAATGTGCACTAACTCTCAGCAATGTGCACTAACTCTCAGTAATGTGCACTAACTCTCAGCAATGTGCACCAACTCTCAGAAATTCACACCAACTCTCAGCAATGTGCACCAATCTATACTGACGGCATGTTCCACCCTCTTGAATGCAGACATCCAATCCACATGAAAGCTTGCCATCATTTGGAATATCAACATTTACTACTGTTAACTGTACAGGCAGATAAATGAATAATGATGGAATAATCAGAATAATCGGTATAAGACATTGTACAGAATACATCGAGCAACAACAAATAAAATGGTTATGACACTTTGTGAGAATGAGCCATAACCAACTACCAACAAGAACATTTAACATTAGAAAATCCGGATACAGAGCCAGAAGATGAACTAGAACAAGATGGATAGATAACATCAAGAAAAGACTCAACCAATACGGATTCAACGCAGCCAAGGAGACACATCTGGCCTTGGATAGACAACTAACGCTTCCAGTCACCACCCCTACTCTTAACGGTAAGTGTGGATATTCTGACCATCATCCACCAGGGAATAGACAATAAACTACACAAGACGTATGACTTCAATTCCGTCATATGTTAGGTATATTCACACTTTCACAAATGTTGCGATAATAGCTAGGATGAGAGTGTTGTGACTGAGCTGCCACCTGAACTCAAGGAATGAGATAAGAAATCATCCAGCAATACTTCAAAGCAAATAAGATACAATAAATAAGATACAATAAATAATATACAATAATAAGATACAGTAAATAAGATACAATAAATAATATACAATAATAAGATACAATAAATAAGATACAATAAATAATATACAATAATAAGATACAGTAAATAAGATACAATAAATAAGATACAATAAATAATATACAATAATAAGATACAGTAAATAAGATACAATAAATAAGATACAATAATAAGATACAGTAAATAAGATACAATAAATAAGATACAATAAATAATATACAATAATAAGATACAGTAAATAAGATACAATAAATAATATACAATAATAAGATACAGTAAATAAGATACAATAAATAATATACAATAATAAGATACAGTAAATAAGATACAATAATCTACACAGACGGTTTAGCAATAAGAGAAACAGAAAACAGGTGTGAATGTCATTGAATGATATACCTACCATATGTCCTATACCTGGAGAGATGCTACAACAGGTAAATCATTGAAAGTTAAAGGAGAATAGGAATGGCCAAAAGTACTTTCAATGACATGAGGAAAATATTGATATCTACATTTTTTTTGTGTGCGCACATTTATAGAATAGATAAGTCAATATTTATAGAATAGATAAGTCAACATTTATAGAATAGATAAGTCAACATTTATAGAATAGATAAGTCAACATTTATAGAATAGATAAGTCAACATTTATAGAATAGATAAGTCAACATATTTGAGTATTTGGGAACCTTTACAGGATGGATAAGTCAACATATTTGAGAATTTGGGAACCTTTACAGGATAGATAAGGCAACATATTTGAGTATTTGGGAACCTTTACAGGATAGATAAAGCAACATATTTGAGTATATGGGTACCTTTACAGGATAAGATGAAAGATGTAACAGTATTCAAGAAGTTAAATGCAGAATATCCCAGGAAAAAGGTAACATCTCATTGGATGAGGAATGTTCTATGTAATTTATTGTTTTGTTAGCTGAAGGTCAGAGAACTGTTAGAAGTGTACTGAACCAATCAGTGAAGGTGAGAGAACTATTAGAAGTGTACTGAACCAATCAGTGAAGGTGAGAGAACTATTAGAAGTGTACTGAACCAATCAGTGAAGGTGAGAGAACTATTAGAAGTGTACTGAACCAATCAGTGAAGGTGAGAGAGCTATTAGAAGTGTACTGAACCAATCAGTGAAGGTGAGAGAGCTATTAGAAGTGTACTGAACCAATCAGTGAAGGTGAGAGAGCTATTAGAAGTGTACTGAACCAATCGGAGAGAAAATGGCTGTCACACACCGACATATTTCCTATGGTAATATAGTTCAATCTTAATTTTAATATCTCTCTAAGGATGCCTTTGGGAATTGTATTGCTCTGTGTTACCCATCCTCATATAGTTGAGGAATGAAATAAGTCTACCGTCAAAGATGGATGTGTTGGGCCATTGGCGCAAACAAAACGGCAACACAACACATTTCCATTCTCTGGACTATATTCAACTGGATATTTTGTAGGACTATTGTCCTGTCACAAGAGAAATCTAGTGGGAGTTTGAGAATGAACGCTGAAGAAGAAAGAAGATGAAATAAGTCTGTAGGAAGATCAAGAGAGAAGATCAAGAGAGAAGATCAAGAGAGAAGATCAAGAGAGAAAATCAAGAGAGAAAATCAAGAGAGAAAATCAAGAGAGAAAATCAAGAGAGAAGATCAAGAGAGAAAATCAAGAGAGAAAATCAAGAGAAAATCAAGAGAGAAGATCAAGAGAGAAGATCAAGAGAGAAAATCAAGAGAGAAAATCAAGAGAGAAGATGCTTGACAGTTTGATATTGTGGTATGAGTGACATATTATTACAAATGATTGGCAGTACATGCAACAGAAAGATATGGACAGATGTGATAACAAGATGGCATGGATTACAAGAAATGATTGGCAGTACAAGAAAAGATATTAGGCCTATAATCAATTCCACATGGCATGGACAGTAAGAAATGATTGGTAGTACAAGACAGACACGATAACCAACTCCATATGGCACATATAATAATTATGAGGATTCCTTCTTGCAATACTGTATCCTCTGATGACCTGACATATGAACAGTCCCTGTGAACACTATTGTATCCTCTGATGACCTGACATATGAACAGTCCCTGTGAACACTATTGTATCCTCTGATGACCTGACATATGAACAGTCCCTGTGAACACTATTGTATCCTCTGATGACCTGACATATGAACAGTCCCTGTGAACACTATTGTATCCTCTGATGACCTGACATATGAACAGTCCCTGTGAACACTATTGTATCAGCTTGTTGTCCTCATCAACTAATGTCTGAGAGATGCAAATACATTTAATTTTCACAAATGAACAGTTGCGACTCCATCATATGACTAGCTCCTACCTTTGTTAGAATGACCATCCTTTACAAAATAGGACAAGTTTAGGAACTGAATGTCCACAGGTTTATGATCTGTTAGGTAAGAGTTCAATTCCTTTTTATTGGTTTTTCTGCTTGGAAGAGTATCCCCATGTTTCAGCTCATGTTCCACAAGTGTAGGGAACTGCACCTAAGAGAACACACACAAATACAAACATATCTGTAGTTAATATGTCACACAATGAGAAGAAATGTGTCACTATCAAGAACATATATCATGCAATCAAGAACATACATCACATAATCAAGAACATACATCACACAATCAAGAACATACATCACATAATCGAGAACATACATGTCATAATCAAGAACCTTCCGAAAACTGATGTCTTGGGCCATTGGCACAAATAAAACAGCTACACAATGCATTTCCATTCTCTGGACTACATCCTGCTGGAAATTTAGTATGACCATTATCCTGCTACAAGAGAGATCCAACAGGAGTTTGAGAATGAACACTGAAGAAGAAGAATAATTAAGAACACACATGTCATAATCAAGAACATACATTTAGCAATCAAGAACTTACTAGTCATTATCAAGAATATACATCACACAATCAAGAACATACATGTTACTATAAAGAACATAAATGTCACTCTCAAGAACATACATGTCACAATTAAGAACATACATCACATAATCAAGAACGTAAATGCAACAATCAAGAACACAGGAAGATCACACATGTCACAGATCAGGAACATAGAAATCACTATCAAGAACACAAGTCACAAATGAAGATCACACATGCCACAGATCAAAAACACAAGTCACAAATGAAATTCACACATGTCACAGATCAGGAACAAAAATCCAGAAGAGCCCCTACTTGAAGAGACAACAACTCTGCCATGGTGTGTCTAGTATTCCTTCCACTGCTGCTACAAAAGTCCCTTCTAAACTCCCTGAGTTAAAATTTCTAACAGCTATGGCCCCGAGTTTCAGGTTAGATCTTGAACCATCAACAATCATATCCATACATGGTTTTGTAGTTTACCTGTAACAGAAATGGATGGTCAAATAGTTCATGTGTTCCAACAAAGATTATAAAAACCTATAGAGCTACATAAACAATTAGCAGAAGGAAGCGATGACGCAGGCGATGACGCAAGCGATGACGCAAGCGATGACGCAAGCGATGAAGCTGGAGACAGGAAATAGGAGAAAACATAACCAGACATGCACTTACCCAGGACCAACAGGGTAAGAAGAGAGGAGTGGAGTATATGCCTACATGAGATACATTTAAGCATCACAGGTAGACCTGAGACATTAATATGAATCGTGTCTAAGCCTCACTGGTAGAGTTAACAAATTCCTATTCCTCTTTCGTTCACTTGAAACATGTCTATATCTGTAATTCTGTCTCCTGAATAAAACTCACTGTCTTTTGTAGTTCATACAGTGTCCCATAGAGCTTTGATTCCAGTGTTGTTTCCTCTGGTCAATATGTCTGCCTCAGAATTCATGCTCAGAACACTCTTGAAGTATATGTTTGGCGCACAGATAATCAGGATGCCACGCACAAAACACAATGGACCACAATGTAAACAAAAGTCCTTGTTCCTTTGTTTTGTTAGTTCTCTTTTACATTCATTTTACTATTTGTTACTTATATTAGTTACCAGTAACAATATTACATTATCATAATTATTATCGCCCGAGGTTTACATTACACACTGTATGCAGGTAGATTTACACACTGTATGCAGGTAGATTTACACACTGTATGTAGGTAGATTTACACACTGTTTGTAGGTAGATTTACACACTGTATGCAGGTAGATTTACACACTGTATGTAGGTAGATTTACACACTGTATGTAGGTAGATTTACACACTGTATGCTGGTAGATTTACACACTGTATGTAGGTAGATTTACACACTGTATGTAGGTAGATTTACACACTGTATGTAGGTAGATTTACACACTGTATGCTGGTAGATTTACACACTGTATGCTGGTAGATTTACACACTGTATGCAGGTAGATTTACACACTGTATGTAGGTAGATTTACACACTGTATGCAGGTAGATTTACACACTGTATGTAGGTAGATTTACACACTGTATGCAGGTAGATTTACACACTGTATGCAGGTAGATTTACACACTGTATGTAGGTAGATTTACACTGTATGCAGGTAAATTTACACACTGTATGTAGGTAGATTTACACACTGTATGTAGGTAGATTTACACACTGTATGTAGGTAAATTTACACCTTCCAGGTAGAGTGGCAAAATGTTTTAAACTTCTAGTAAACACTAAATGTGACACACAAACTGTGAGTCAGAACTAACAAATACAATCTGTGAGTCAGAACTAACAAATACAATCTGTGAGTCAGAACTAACAAATACAATCTGTGAGCCAGAACAAACACAATGCCTTTAATCTCCATACAATTTTTTTTTAAATAAAAAATACCTCATACCAAAAATATGCTCTTTTCAACTGTAGACTTCAGTTTAATTTAGTTATATCAGTGCTTATTGCCATAAAATAATAATGGAAGATGTGGTTCACGGAACTACAAACTCTGAAGTTTAGATCAATCTTTTCTTCCACACAAGTATTCACTATTCAATTTTATATCAGATACTGACCAATAAAAGAGTCCAGATGGAGTCATGTGACGTTATCTTGTATGAACTTGTTGTGACCAGATGGGAAAATCATTAAAAGTCCTCTTCGTGAATTTATTGAAGGAACGTTCTAGTACTTCTTGAAAGATAACAGGAGTTTTCATGTGACTCTTGAAGCAGAGTCCTTCAATATCTAAACGAGCATGCTGATCGGGGTTGTCTTCAGTTAGTCTGACCTTCAATCTTGTAAAGAAATACAAAGTATGAGAATTATGTCTGGTAAAAGTACACATTTAATTAGTGCGCACACATAAACACACACAAGACATACAGTGTGCATGTATGACAAACACATACAAACACTTTACACAATCATACATTATATTATAAACAATTTTACACTTTACACAATCACACATATATTATAAACAATTTTACACTTTACACAATCATACATTATATTATAAACAATTTTACACTTTACACAATCACACATTATATTATAAACAATTTTACATTTTACACAATCACACATTATATTATAAACAATTTTACATTTTACACAATCACACATTATATTATAAACAATTTTACACTTTACACAATCACACATTATATTATAAACAATTTTACACTTTACACAATCACACATTATATTATAAACAATTTTACACTTTACACAATCACACATTATATTATAAACAATTTTACACTTTACACAATCACACATTATATTATAAACAATGCTACAACACTTTACACAATCACACATTATATTATAAACAAGTGTACTACAATCTACAATGTTATGTTTCCTTACAATCTACACTGTAATGTTTTACTACAATCTATAATTTAATATTGCACTACAATCTACAATGTAATGTTTTACTACAATCTACAATGTGATATTTTACTACAATCTAAAAAATACAAGTTGCACTGCAATCTATAATTTAATGTTTTACTACAATCTATAATTTAATGTTTTACTACAATCTACAATGTAATGTCTTACTACAATCTACAATGTAATGTCTTACTACAATCTACAATGTAATGTCTTACTACAATCTACAATGTAATGTCTTACTACAATCTACAATGTAATGTCTTACTACATTCTATAATAGGTCCTATACAGTTTTACCACAATCTACAATATGTTTTATTACCATCTACACTAAAATGTTTTGGTACAATATACACTTCATGTTTGTTCACGGCTATCTTGATGTTTTCTACTGCATGTTTGTTCAAGGCTATCTTGATGTTTTCTACTGCATGTTTGTTCACGGCTATCTTGATGTTTTCTACTGCATGTTTGTTCAAGGCTATCTTGATGTTTTCTACTGCATGTTTGTTCAAGGCTATCTTGATGTTTTCTACTGCATGTTTGTTCAAGGCTATCTTGATGTTTTCTACTGCATGTTTGTTCAAGGCTATCTTGATGTTTTCTACTGCATGTTTGTTCAAGGCTATCTTGATGTTTTCTACTGCATGTTTGTTCAAGGCTATCTTGATGTTTTCTATTCACCGTTTTCTTAGTCTACCTTTGGCTTTACGCCCGGATATTCTTTTGTTATATGCTCTTATTGGTATTTGGTTTGGGTTCATTCCCATAAGTTGACTGAACTATTTTACTTGCTGTCTCTCAATATGTTCGATACATGATATTATACCAACTCTTTTCCTAATTTCTTCATTTTTTATTTTATCTAGTTTTGTAACCATTGCAAATTTTCTCAGGCACCTCATTTCACATTAATCATTTATCTTTATGTTGATTGTATTGAGTTCTCTGCTTATATGGCCTATGTCTAAGTATTAGGCCTACTGTTGGTTTTTTTCTATGTTGTTTTCATGATTTGTGATTGAAACAATTTTTGTTGATGAGGTCTTGCAGTTTTTGTTCAACTGTGGAATATTTAGTTATCGTCGGCAAAGATTAGTTGGTTGCTGATCCAGCGGTCCATGGGCTCATGCCCTTTGTCCTAATGCCATTAAATGGCATTATATTGCTGGGAAGTCTGTGGGTTTTCGGCCCACCCTGGACAGAGCCAGAGAATAACTATCACACCTCCAGGAAGGTATGTTTCAACCTATGTACTGTCCCTATCCACTGTAGCCAAGATAGGGTTCACTGTGCTCATTCCCCTCCACCAATTGACTACTGGTTATGCCGAGCTTCTCTATTGCTCCAGGCATGCAACCAAATGTTCAAGTCAAAAGGATTGTCACGTCCCGAGTCACTGTGCCTCTATGATGGGTTTCAGCCATAGAAAAAAACAGTGCTGTCAGTTTCCTCCTTCCAAGTGCTGCACAGTACATCTCTGGCTCCCTCCCAACCACAGAGAGTGCATACATATATATTCAGGTAAACATGAAACACATTTCAACAACAAAATGAAAGCACAATTGTATAGATGACGGCTACGCTTGGAGAAGTCAATGAACCTATGGTTATTGAGTGTGACTGTTATTTCTTAGAAATTTATGATGCCGACTAGCAGCATACCATCATCATGCCTCCCTTTCCTTAGTTAACGATCGCCGATGATTGCAGACAATGCCGTTCAACTGATAAATGAGGCAGAAATAAATCTGAAATTTAATACATGTATGGCTAGTGACTGTGGTCATAAAGTCGAATGGTCGTAAGTCAATTTCTCTCTGTATATCTTTCTAGTAGGTGAGCAAGAGGTAAGTAGAGATACAAATGGGAAAGAAACATCATAAGAAGGACATGTTACAGTCTAACAGAGTGCACCACCAAGGCAAGAGATAGAGGATGTTGGACGCCTGTTGCAGGCAATCTTCATTGAGGGAACAGAACTTAATGAATTAATGAATCTTTCTAGTAATTTTATCTTTAAAATAATTTCAATATTTTATAATTTTATCTTAAAAATAATTTCAATATTTTATAATTTTATCTTAAAAATAATTTCAATATTTTATTATTTCATCGCATAATTAAGACTGACAATTACTCCTACCACTGGATCCCTTTCAATAATTGTAATACTTGATGCTTTTGGGTTCTGCTACTTCATCCAATAAGCAACAGATGAACCAATGACTCCTCCCCCAATGATAAGAATATCCGTTTCTTTGGGTATTTCATTTTCGGACACTGTTGCCTCAATACCTTGACATTTTTCTTTCTGAATCTTCCAAGGTGATTTGTACCTGTCTATTTTATAGCATAAATATAAAAATTAACTGATGACAAGATACATATAAAAGATTAATTGAAGGCAAGATAGAGATAAAAGATTAGCTGATGGCAAGATAGAGATAAAAGATTAGCTGATGGCAAGATACAGATAAAAGATTAGCTGATGACAAGATACAGATAAAAGATTAACTGATGGCAAGATAGAGATAAAAGATTAGCTGATGACAAGATACAGATAAAAGATTAGCTGATGACAAGATACAGATAAAAGATTAGTTGATGGTGAGATACAGATAAAAGATTAGTTGATGGTGAGATACAGATAAAAGATTAGCTGATGACAAGATACAGATAAAAGATTAGCTGATGGTAAAATACAGACACATGAGATGATTAATCATAATAAGACTTGGAACCTGTCAGGGTCAGGGGGTGTCACATTGGAGGCTTCATTACAAATAGCCATTGAATCACCTCTGTCCTCAGTTATCTGCATGAGTATAGAAAAATCATGTCTGTGCCATACTTTGATATTGCCAACCAAAGATTTACTGTTGCTGCAACTTCTCCTTCCATCTCAACTCTTCCTTGCTAGAAGTTAATAACTTCGTAAATGCTCTGTGTATAATCCAATAAGCAGAGATTTTCATCCTAGCAATGACCTAGTAATTTACATCGCTTTTCAAAAATGTGCATCGATATTCAACAGTATGCAAGCATATATTTCTAGTTGTGTCTTGAACAAAACTTCTGAAACTTTTAAAATGTTGCAACCAATTTTCAGAAAATCCTGGCTAGGTCCATATAAAAAACACTGGTGTTTCAAAAGTGGACTCACATCCTTTGAAGATGTGACCATCCACCTACCACACTGACAAGAACATGGCACTATGCAAGAAATCCTATGCTCTGATAGATGTTTGAACAGTACTGCAATGTGTCCTTGATGCTACATGCAGGCATTGCCATGAGAAGTATTACACAGGCAATTAGATCCATCATCATCATGTGAGAAGTATTACACAGGCAGTTGGATCCATCATAATACCCTCGCACACAAGTCTATCACAACGAACATATTTTTGACACAACACAATATTTTATTGCTCCCACAGCCTCCATACTTACCAGGCCATGCTCCAGGTGACTTTTTTCTTGTTTACTCAACCGATGAGACAAATGAGGGTTATTCCAAAATGTGCCTACCAGAGATGCTTCCTTCAGCTGCAGGAGTGATGGAATAAGTGTATACAATCACAAATTAACTACTTTGAAGAAGATGGAGCTAACTAGTCTGTAAGTTTAAACTTTCACATAAAAAAAACATGTCCCGTAATTTAATTGATAATCCTCATACTATAAGTGTTACCTTTTACCTTTATATTAATATTTATAACTAATAATAACAACATCAACAATAATAATAACAACAATAATAATAACAACAACAACAACAATAATAATAATAACATCATCAATAATAATAACAACAACAATAATAATAATAATAACATCATCAATAATAATAATAATAACAACAACACCAATAATAATAACAACAACAACACCAATAATAATAATAATAATAACAACAACAACACAACCCATCAAGGTCGTAGGAGTGCAACAATGAAGATATCAGCACCAAATGTCCTCTAAACACCTTCGTCTTCAGACATTGGGACAAGTATTGAAAAATCTTGTATCATGGTCTGATCCTTGCCAGGTTAGGGTAGTGGGACTAAATAGCCATGCAGCCAGTCTACTTTTACCGTGCCCTTTAAAAGGCTATTA
This sequence comes from Meghimatium bilineatum, assembly GCA_034231615.1. Taxonomy (NCBI): domain Eukaryota; kingdom Metazoa; phylum Mollusca; class Gastropoda; order Stylommatophora; family Philomycidae; genus Meghimatium; species Meghimatium bilineatum. Next base: position 3,162,366 of record CM067302.1, read on the forward strand.
TTTAACATGTCCGCTAACTCTCCCAACTCCTCATCCATTCTCCGACTAATGTCACCGTATCTAATGATATCTGGTCCTGGTATTGTGTTTTTTGCACTTTTCAGTGTCTTCAAATTTTTCTTCTAATATCGTCAACTGTGATTATCATGTTTTTCCCTGCTCAAGTTCTTACACATATCAATAATCTTTTTCCTGATTTCTTGATATGCCTCAACATTTCTCTGAAAAATTTGTGCGGTGTAGTGTGTCAGCAATGCAGCACCTTTTGTCTCATAAATTTTCTGCCAGGCCGTATCAGCACTCTAGAAATCGGCAATAGTCGTGCGTCTTATCAGACCCTTCATGGATTTGTGCAAGTTAGGCGTCATGAAATAGGGTCTTATATGAGAAGAGATAGAAGCACCAACAAAGAAATAGGTAAAACTACGGATCAACTCTTCATAGTGCTATAAATAGCAGACTTTTTACATTTTTAACTAGTTGACATCAAGGATTTCCGTGTAACACCAATGAAATTAATGGCTGCCGTGACGTCACATCCCGACAATCACTTGAGTTCAAATCTAGACATACAGACGAACTTATGCATAATCTGTTTCTTTTCAAATGTACATATTTTAAAAATATTCCACTGATTTGTACTGAGCGCTCAGTATTTCTGCGCGCTATACATGGAGCGACCTATACATTCCTCACCACAGGCAATTGTACATCCGGACCTTTTAGAAAGCAATGGCAACCTACTGAACGTATTTATATTGCCTAGAAAATCACCACAGTCAACAAATGCTGGGTTGATAGCTACGTCCTGGATAGGATATGCTACCAATACATGGAGCGAGGTGCGCGCACACATTCGAAATATTATTTCTATTCCTAACGGTACTCTAAGTACTTAACCTTAAGCTTGCTAAATCACACAACAAAGGTCAGGTAATACCTATAAACTAGAGTAAAGGTCACAGTGAAGAGTTGCTCCATAGTTGCACAAAGAAATAAAAGCTGAATCTACTTAGGCATCATCTGAGCAACATATTTAAGTAATTAAACATTTTGATTAATTCCTAGATATAAAACAGTCACCATGAAGACAGTGACTAAATTACAACTGTCTACCTTGCAGAGGCTTCTTTTTGTTCATGCACTTTGCCGGGACTTTTCCTTTTATACAGAAACTCATCGGGGCACAATAAATGTATTTTAGCCGTAAGTGTAATGATAACATGCGAAGTATTTACTTTTACTCAGCGAGATAACATCAATATAATGATAACATGTGGAGTATTTACTTTTACTCAGCGAGATAACATCAATATAATGATAACATGTGGAGTATTTACTTTTACTCAGCGAGATAACATCAATATAATATGTCAATGTTGGAAGTGTTATCTCAATTGTTTAATGGCCTAATAATAATTGGTTAGACTTCATTTAAATTTAATTTATTAACTTAATCAATGAAAATTGTTCACACATTACAATTGTTCGCAGATGACAAACAACAGGGGAAGACTAAGACAAAATCTTCGTATAACAACCATCAAATAGGGTATGATTGGATATAACAACCATCAAATAGGGTATGATTGGATATAACAACCATCAAATAGGGTATGATTGGATATAACAACCATCAAATAGGGTATTATGGATATAACAACCATCAAATAGGGTATGATTGGATATAACAACCATCAAATAGGGTATGATTGGATATAACAACCATCAAATAGGGTATGATTGGATATAACAACCATCAAATAGGGTATGATTGGATATAACAACCATCAAATAGGGTATGATTGGATATAACAACCTCAAATAGGGTATACTTGGATATAACAACCATCAAATAGGGTATTATGGATATAACAACCATCAAATAGGGTATGATTGGATATAACAACCATCAAATAGGGTATGATTGGATATAACAACCATCAAATAGGGTATTATGGATATAACAACCATCAAATAGGGTATGATTGGATATAACAACCATCAAATAGGGTATTATGGATATAACAACCATCAAATAGGGTATGATTGGATATAACAATCATCAAATAGGGTATGATTGGATATAACAACCATCAAATAGGGTATGATTGGATATAACAATCATCAAATAGGGTATGATTGGATATAACAACAAACAAGAATGACATAAAACATCGACATATATCTCAAACTGAAGAATACTAGTTTCTACTCTATGTACCATATTCATACAGCATACAACAGGGCTATTCAAATGACGGCCCGCAGGCCAAATCCGGCCCGTGGGGGCCTAGTAAGTGGCCCGCTGATCATTGCTGAAACAGTGAAATAGTTATAAAAAAACTAATTGTATAAAACTATATTCGGACGTCTGGCCCGTGATGATCCCCATTTTCTACATTTTGGCCCCCGAGTAAATATAATTTAATAGCCCTGGCATATAATATAGTCATGGAAGATAAATCAGGAAATATCTGTACAGAGCAATGTGACATTCTAGAAAGGTAGAAATAATACTGTAGAGAGATATACTCAGAGCCACCCAAAAATGACATACGGAACCACATAAACACAGACAGAAATACACAAGAACCAGAGCTTACAACAGAAAAAATTAGGGCTGAAGTACATTATAGTTCTCCGTGACCTTTGCTCTAGCTTCGAGGTGTTTTCTAACCGTTGTGTTGTGATTGCCTTGCAGAGTGCTAGTATTGTTGTATGATTTTGTTTCGAATATAAGTAGTATTTAAAATTAATATATATTTAAAACGATTACATTAGAGTTAGTATTCAGCATGGGGTTAGGGGTTAAGGATTAGTTTCTAGTGTTAATTCTAACCTCTTGTTAGAATTAAGGTAAATTATTATTATGTACAATAGCGGGAAGATATAATTTAAGGGACATGCACAGTGGTATACATCAGCAGACGAAATCAAACAATTATGGCTCCGTGTTGCCAACATGTGATCTTACTTTCGTTATAAATTCATTTATGAAGAAGAAAGCGTGTGAAGTTGAATGATATATCCCTCCGAAGACGGATGTGTCGGGCCATTGGCGCAAATAAAACAGCAACACAACGCATTTCCATTCTCCGGACTACGTCCTGCTGGAAATATAGTAGGACCATTGTCCTGTTACAAGAGATATCCAGCGGAAGATTGAGAATGAACGCTGAAGAAGAAGAATGATATATTATTAATTGAAAATGCTTGCATTAGAGTTAGTGTTAAGGAGTAGAATAAGTGTTCAGTATTTATTATTATTTATATAGAATAGATTATTATTATATAGAATAGCGGGAATATTCAGAGAGTTTGTTTGTGTAATTTAAAAAGTGTATCCTGCAGAGAATGCTGACTAAGGTAAGTGTCCGGTTTTATTCACATAGTTACAGTTTCTCAACCCTGGATAATTGATGTGTTAGGGAGATCTATGACGTCAGCTAGTTAAAAATGTAAACAGCGTGCTATTTATAGCACAGCGGAGAACTATCTGTACTTTCACCGAAGAAATTAGATCAGCAATTCACAGTTTGAAGAGAGGAAAAGTAGCAGGTTGTGACGACATAACAGCTGAAATGATTCATGCTGGGGGTGAAAGCAGTGTTAATATCTTTTATCAGCTATGTAAAAACATCTGGAGAACGGAAACTTGACCAAGTCCAAGGGACTGGAAACGTGCTTATATACTAACATATATACCAATAACCCAAAATCCGTGATATGAAAATATAAACAAATTATGCCTATAGAGAACATTCGCCTAGATCAGCCAAGACAGTAGGATACTACTGCACATTACAATGAAAAGGAATACATTAACAAGATGGAAGATGAGATCCAAGAAGCACAATCAGGGTTCAGAACTGGTAGAGGCATTCATTCAAAGTCATTGACATTGTGATTGTTGTTATCTTATCATTGTATTGTAAAGTTAAAGTTAAAGAGTAAAATGTAACAGCACCGATCAATCATTAAACAAATTTTTGTGCACCAAATCTATTTCTCCTTACTGTTATCTCCAGCATTGTTTCTATGATGTTATATCATGCAGTCTAAATTAGGTTAAATAATAAGATTAATACTCATAAAGGTAGGGCTGATACGAATGATAATATTAATTCTTCCT
>CM067302.1:6374000-6424000 GCA_034231615.1 Meghimatium bilineatum
AATGTTCGGAGTTAAGTCCAAAAGGCTTGAGGGTACCAAACTCAAAACTAAATCAATTTTCGAGAGCCTACATAGATCTATCATCCTTGGTGCAGGATCTGAGGGCAGTGACCTGGATATCGAGGAAACCATGATGATCATTACCATTGAAATGAATGGCGACAGGGGTAGGTTCTCTGTGTTTTATGGCATGAAGATGCCTATATAAGCGATCACTCAATCATAAGCCCGTTTCATCTATATACCTCTTGTCACAACAGCTACATATTATAACGTAAATAACATTACAGGATTCACATGTAAAGGCATCATCGAAAGTGAAAGTGGATTTGGAAAATGAAACAGAGCGGATCTGAACTACATAGAGACATGTGTAGCAATGACTGTGTTTGCAACAGATAGTGCCAAAGTGAGCAGAAACATAAGAACTGAGGTGACTGTGGACCAAGATGTCATTAAGATTTATCTCTCCTCTATAGAGAATCAAAGTAAAATCCTTGACAAGACACGAGTTTCAGAATCAGACTGGAGAAGGGAATTATGCTTGAACAAGATTCGACGGACATTTGGGTTTTGGGGATGAAAAGTAAGGACAGGTTTAACTCTATCAGAGGAGAATGATATACCCTGAGTTAGTCAAGGTATCAAGTCGAGATAACGTACGAAGCCATGCCGATGAAAGGACAATGTCAGAGAACGAACGTCTACGAAAGAAATCAATCATCTCAGAGGATTTATCAAGATCGTCGTCATCATCGCTACATAAGCGACGAAGGCAAAGAAGCTGGGAGTACGGTAGAGAGTTGCGACAAGCAGGAGAATGACAAGAAGTGTAGAGCAGAAAACCATGTGCATCAGTGGGTTTGTAGTAAACAGATGTACTGAGGTAATGGGGATGTCGATCAGTAGGTTTGTAGTAAGCAGATGTACTGAGGTAATGTACTGTCGATCAGTAGGTTTGTAGTAAGCAGATGTACTGAGGTAATGTACTGTCGTTCAGTAGGTTTGTAGTAAGCAGATGTACTGAGGTAATGTACTGTCGTTCAGTAGGTTTGTAGTAAGCAGATGTACTGAGGTAAGGGGGATGTGCATCAGTAGGTTTGTAGTAAACAGATGTACTGAGGTAATGTACTGTCGATCAGTAGGTTTGTAGTAAGCAGATGTACTGAGGTAATGTACTGTCGTTCAGTAGGTTTGTAGTAAGCAGATGTACTGAGGTAATGTGCTGTCGTTCAGTAGGTTTGTAGTAAGCAGATGTACTGAGGTAAGGGGGATGTGCATCAGTAGGTTTGTAGTAAACAGATGTACTGAGGTAATGTACTGTCGATCAGTAGGTTTGTAGTAAGCAGATGTACTGAGGTAATGTACTGTCGTTCAGTAGGTTTGTAGTAAGCAGATGTACTGAGGTAATGTACTGTCGTTCAGTAGGTTTGTAGTAAGCAGATGTACTGAGGTAAGGGGGATGTGCATCAGTAGGTTTGTAGTAAACAGATGTACTGAGGTAATGTACTGTCGATCAGTAGGTTTGTAGTAAGCAGATGTACTGAGGTAATGTACTGTCGTTCAGTAGGTTTGTAGTAAGCAGATGTACTGAGGTAATGTACTGTCGTTCAGTAGGTTTGTAGTAAGCAGATGTACTGAGGTAAGGGGGATGTGCATCAGTAGGTTTGTAGTAAACAGATGTACTGAGGTAATGTACTGTCGATCAGTAGGTTTGTAGTAAGCAGATGTACTGAGGTAATGTACTGTCGTTCAGTAGGTTTGTAGTAAGCAGATGTACTGAGGTAAGGGGGATGTGCATCAGTAGGTTTGTAGTAAACAGATGTACTGAGGTAAGGGGGATGTGCATCAGTAGGTTTGTAGTAAACAGATGTACAGAGGTAAGGGGGATGTCCATCAGTAGGTTTGTAGTAAACAGATGTACTGAGGTAAGGGGGATGTCCATCAGTAGGTTTGTAGTAAACAGATGTGCTGAGGTAAGGGGGATGTCCATCTGTAGGTTTGTAGTAAACAGATGTACTGAGGTAAGGGGGATGTCCATCTGTAGGTTTGTAGTAAACAGATGTGCTGAGGTAAGGGGGATGTCCATCAGTAGGTTTGTAGTAAACAGATGTACTGAGGTAAGGGGGATGTCCATCTGTAGGTTTGTAGTAAACAGATGTGCTGAGGTAAGGGGGATGTGTATCAGTAGTTTAGTAGTAAATAGATGTGCTGAGGTAAGGGAGATGTGTATCAGTAGTTTAGTAGTAAACAGATGTGCTGAGGTAAGGGGGATGTGTATCAGTAGTTTAGTAGTACACAGATGTGCTGAGGTAAAGGGGATGTGTATCAGTAGTTTAGTAGTAAACAGATGTGCTGAGGTAAGGGGGATGTGTATCAGTAGTTTAGTAGTAAACAGATGTACTGATGTAAGGGAGATGAATAGTGACAATAATGTCAAGAAAGTTGACAGAAGTAGTAGAGATGTTAGATGTGAATTGAATATCAGGATTAAAATTATTGATAAAGTTGATGAAGCGAGACAGTTCTGTCTCAGGTATGTCAGTAATACGTATAATACCTATCAATACATCTGTAAAATATAAATGTAAAAGGACCTTCATGTCTCCCAATCCTGATGTTCAAGATGCCCCATGAAAAGACACGCATAAATGTGTCCCAACTTAGTGTTCATAGGAACACCACTGATCTGATTAAAAAAGTGCACATCAAATTCGAAAGAGAGTAAGTACCAGGGAAAAAGATGTGTCCCAGATTTAGGGAATGATAGCCTATGTCCCAGTTTAAAGGAACGATAGCCTATGTCCCAGATTTAGGGAATGATAGCCTATGTCCCAGATTTAGGGAATGATAGCCTATGTCCCAGTTTAAAGGAATGATAGCCTATGTCCCAGTTTAAAGGAATTATAGCCTATGTCCCAGTTTAAAGGAATGATAGCCTATGTCCCAGTTTAAAGGAATGATAGCGTATGTCCCAGTTTAAATGAATGATAGCCTATGTCCCAGTTTAAAGGAATGATAGCCTATGTCCCAGTTTAAATGAATGATAGCCTATGTCCCAGTTTAAAGGAATGATAGCATATGTCCCAGTTTAAAGGAATGATAGACTATGTCCCAGTTTAAGAAGAATGATAACTTATGTCCCAGTTTAAGAAGAATGATAGCCTATGTCCCGATTTAAGAGAAACGATAGCCTATGAGATGCAAGCACACGTGTACGTACATTATTAGCCGTGTACATATGAAGCTTATGGACAAGATGACTCTATGTTCACTAATTTACATATCTCCCATATTATCACCATTCCCGTATGCAGAAGGTCAGACAATCTGACCATTGATCTTTTAGAACAACAACTGTGTAGAAGGTCAGAAAATCTCACTATTAGAACAACCATCGTATGGAATGGCTCACGGTCTCGCCATTGACCTATTAGAACAAACACCCTGTGCAAGGTCACAAGGTCTCACAAAGGACCTATCACACCAACAAAAACGATGCATTACGGTACTTTTAGATGTTATTGTGACCAATCGCCGAATAAGACATACTACTGGAATCAAAATATGCCATTTGTCTTCATGTTTTATATTTTTTCTGCACATTTCAGTGATCGCGTTTACAGACGACACCGGACTACACAAAGAATATAAATATCGGTCAACGAAATTCACGGCAATAATCAAACTTGTCACGTATGAAGGCTTATATTATTTCAGCCGCTATGTCTCATCTGGTGTTTGGCCGCCACGACGACATACACATAGAGTCAGTCTTGCCTCTTAAGAAAACTCCACATCAGTTCCTCCCACATGAATTCCTCCCATATCAGATCCTCCCACATTAGTTCCTCCCACATCAATTCCTCCCACAACAGTTCCTCCCACATGAGTTCCTCCCACATCAATTCCTCCCACATTAGTTTCTCCCACATCAGTTCCTCCCACATTAGTTCCTCCCACAACAGTTCCTCCCACATCAGTTCCTCCCACAACAGTTCCTCCCACATCAGTTCCTCCCACAACAGTTCCTCCCACAACAGTTCCTCCCACATTAGTTCCTCCCACATTAGTTTCTCCCACATCAGTTCCTCCCACATCAGTTCCTCCCACATCAGTTCCTCCCACATCAGTTCGTCCCACATCAGTTCCTCCTACATTAGTTCCTCCCACATTAGTTTCTCCCACATTAGTTTCTCCCACATCAGTTCCTCCCACATTAGTTCCTCCCACATAAGTTCTATACAATTATGTTTCTATCCACTCTGAGTAGGCACTTATTTATTATTACACAGTACTGAGATTTGGAGACTTTCTGGCTATGAAATAAAGATCTGGAAATGTCCTCAAATTGCACATAATTAAGAGCTGTATTGTTAGTAGTTCACGTAGTTCATCACTGTTCATAATGTGTGATCGATACGGACTAATAAAGTTAAAGATGGTACTATAATACTAACTACTATCACAAGAAACAATGCAAAACTGAATAACAATAAATGCAATAACAAGAACTATTCCCACGTTACAGTCCAAATGGGACCTTTGTCAAGAAACGAAAACACTCAACAATAACAAAAATGTATGTACAGAGATAGTTAGACTAAGATATCCCTGTGCATAGACAGAAAGGAAGTAAATAGTTATTAGGGGAAACACGTTCAATTCGGTTTCTTGTCGTACACAAAACCCTACATATTTAATGTGTACAATTAGCAATATATAAATATATGGCAAAAGTTAAATAAGTTAAAAGTGTTAAGCCAGATCAGGACAATACTAATTGCGAGGATGATAACTGGTTACATAAAACAGTTCAAACAGTATGTGAGTGGAAGGTCACACGAGGACAAACACAGATCAGGGTGCTACAATTTCTTGTCTCGCATTTCGATCCACGCTTACTTAACCAGACTGCAGTGATGGAGTATGTGTTAACACGGTGACTTGGTGCGGGTAAAACAGCATCTTAGCTGATTTTTGTTTATTAAACATCTGTCAGTAGGAACAAGTGAATGATCGTTTATAAATGTGGCTTGATACGCTTTGGCTACAGTTAAATTTTGTGTCAATATCTAAACATCCATCAATGGTGTGAGTACAGTAAAACTGATTACCAAATGGATAGTGAGAAATAAACAAATAGTAATAATACTTTACTCTTCATATTTTGGCCACGTTAGAGACAAGAGGTTTGGAGAACTTATTCAGAACAGGTAAGATTGAAGGCAACTGAGACAGAGGACGACATCGTGATAAAATATTAGACAGTTTAACAACCTGGCACGACAGGGAAACAGCAACGATCTTGACACATACTAATGGAGATAGAGTGCCATGATGGACAGCCACGACAGGGAAATACCAACGATCTTGATACATAGTGTTGGAGATAGAGAGCTGTGGAGAGTCATGATCCCCTACGCCAGCCGGTCATGGCACCTAATGATTGAATGAATAAGTTTTACAGCTCAAACAGACAAACTGACAGGGAAACAAAGATCATTAACTTTATATACACCCACAGCTAAATCAGTGTTTTAATTGCAAGGTGTTTATTTATGATAAAGTACAGAACAGACATGAAACAGATAATACAAATTCAAATAATATTTGACGTTTACTAGACAAGATTGTAGACTAAACTGGATATATTTGATAACATGAGTAGCATTATACTATTTGAATTATTGATGTATTTGAATTATTGATGTATTTGAATTATTGATGTATTTGAATTATTGATGTATTTGAATTATTGATGCATTTGAATTATTGATGTATTTGAATTATTGATGTATTTGAATTATTGATGTATTTGAATTATTGGTGTATTTGAATTATTGGTGTATTTGAATTATTGATGTATTTGAATTATTGATGTATTTGAATTATTGATGTATTTGAGTTATTGGTGTATTTGAATTATTGGTGTATTTGAATTATTGATGTATTTGAATTATTGATGTATTTGAATTATTGATGTATTTGAATTATTGATGTATTTGAATTATTGATTCATTTGAATTATTGATGTATTTGAATTATTGATGTATTTGAATTATTGATGTATTTGAATTATTGATGCATTTGAATTACTGATGTATTTGAATTATTGATGTATTTGAATTATTGATGTATTTGAGACATGCATATGTAGAAGTTAAGGAGGAACTTCGTGGAAAGAGAAAACACATATTCTTCTTCTTCTTCAGCGTTTATTCTCAAACTCCCTCTGGATCTCTCTTGTAGCAGGACCATGGTCCTACTAGATTTCCAGCGGGATGTAGCACAGAAAATGGAAATGCGTTGTGTCGCCGTTTTATTTGCACCAATGGCCCGACACATCTGTCTTCGGCTGGAAAGAGGTTCTGACAACACTTAATATGGAAAAGGGCTATTAAATGAATAAATGTCACATTCAAAATAAAATAGTTTGGTCATATTAAAAGACCACCTTGTTGAAGATTTTACTTGAAGATAAAGTCGAGGGAAAGATGTAGGCAGAGATATCGAACAAGCCGAGAATAAGCGCTACAAATTTATTCACTCATCAAGTGCCGTGTCCGCAACGATGGTTGGCTGCAACAGACCTCCAATATCTCCAGTCTCTTGCCTTGGTGATGCACTCTGTTACTGTAATCTATCCATCTATTAATATCTCTCCAGCTCCTATCTCTGCCTACGTCTTGCTCGCCCGTCTCTCGACTTTACCGTCAAATAAAGTATTCGACAAGGTCTTTTAATATGACCAAACTATTTTATTAGCCAAAGGTATGAATGATAGATCTGGGGAAGGTATGAATCATAGATTTGGGCAAGGGATGAACCAGAGTCCGGCAAGGAAGGAATCACAGATTTGGGCAAAATATGAATCATACATTTTGTGCAAGGGATGAATCATACATTTGGGGAAGGTATAAATCACAAAGAGTTCGGAAGATATGAACCATAGATGTGGGGAAGGTATGAATCATAGATTTGGGGAATATATGAACCACAGATTCGAGCAAAGTATGAATCACACATTTGGGGAACGTATGAATCACAGATTTCGTTGTAGACATAAATGCCTTTTTTCTGTGAGAATTGGTAAACAAATTTTTAAAAATTGATGTGGGAAATCCCGATTATTTTTTAGTAATATCCGCCTCTTTCTGTGACTCCTGCTATGTCCATGTTTATCTAGAAGTCTGTCGATGAGTACACATACTTAATCTATGTGCAGTGAAAATATTTTGAAATCAATACGTGAGATGTCTGGAATAGGGCTCTTGGAAGCGAATCCAATGGAATACTATCAATACATATGCGAATTATTTGAGTGCTCGAGTGTTGTATCGAATATCTTCTATTCTATGGCATAGATTGTATAGATTGGATTGTATAGATTGTAAACACAACGTTCAGAGTGAGAAGGAGATTTCTAAGACGTGCTATCTGAGAACAATTATGAAATACGAAACAGTTCAGACAACTAATGTGGAGATGTTCAGCTATGCTAGAGTAAAGAGAAACATACTATCTGAAATAAACAGCAGACAATTTAGATTCATAGTGAGTAATGATTGAATAATGAGAAGAATAATGATTGAATAATGAGAAGAATAATGATTGAATAATGAGAAGAATAATGATTGGATAATGACAAGAATAATGATTGAATAATGACAAGAATATTATTTGAATAATAACAAGAATATTGATTTAATAATGAGAAGAATAATGATTAAATAATAACAAGAATATTGATTGAATAATACGAAGAGTAATTATTGAATAATAACAAGAATATTGATTGGATAATGACGAGAGTAATGATTGAATAATGACAAAGGAGTGAATAATGACAAGACTAATGATTGCATAATGACAAGAGTAAGGATTGAATACAGACAAGGGTAATGATTGAATAATGCCAAGGGTAACGATTGCATATTTACATGACAATATATTTTTGAAGGAGAGATTAAAAAAACAAGGGGTTAATAGTTCAGTCTAATGTACGTAATATTATTCTTAAGATGCAGAATAGGACTGGCAAAAACAACATTCAGAAAAAGAAAAAATATACAGTGTAATATGACCTTGTCATTAGAGGTGAGAAAGAGAGTTCTGCAGTGCTATATAACCCCTATAAGAAAGCCACAAACACCAACACAAGATGACTATCACATTATGAACAGATCAGAACAAGTTATAATTCTACGTCTCAGAACAGTACACAACCCCACGACTGTTCTCACTCTCACGACTATCCTTATTTCAACGCCTAACCTTACTAACTGTGAGACTTTATATCTGATTTCAGAAGAATATGCATGCGAAATTTAGGAAATTTAGGTGAAACGTTAGAAAATTGGAGAATAATGACCTTTTTCAATATCATATTGGAGAATAATGACATTATTTCAATGTCACATTGGAGAATAATAATTTTATTTTGTGAAAAATAGAAGAATAATGACCTTTTTTCAATATTACATTTGAGAATAATAACCTAATTTAAATATTGCAATGGTAAACTTAATACTATCTCAAAATCACAATGGTGCTCCTGTTGGACGGGGATAACTTGGTGGACACAACTATTACGAAGAGATTTATGGTGTTTGAAATTGCTCATTAGAATTGAGCTTAACGTGTGGATTAACGTGTGGATGATTAATCGATGATTAAACGATGGAACTATGATAATGAAAATTCAACGCGCTACTAGAACTAATAGCATGCATACCGTTCGCCATCTGCAGAAAGAAACCGATTCCTAATGGATGTTGGCAGTTTGTCGTGATCGGTTAGGTCAATCACTATCAGTCAATTTGGATTAGTATGATAGTAATGACATAATCTTTAGCTGTGTGCCGGTAGTTGAGTCTCTCTTCTTCTTCTTTCCTTCCTCTTTTACCCTTTACGGGTGTCGAGGGAGATACAATGTTCTTGTTCTCGCTTTACGGGTGTCGAGGGAGATACAATGTTCTTGTTCTCGCTTTATGGGTGTCGAGGGAGATACAATGTTCTTGTTCTCGCTTTTCTGGCAGCTTCAGATAATGTTAGTTAGTTAGTTAGTTAGTTAGTTAGTCGTCGGATCATCATCACTGCAAACTGGACACATCCATAGTTGCTCCGATCTCTCCTTGAGTGTATCCGCCATCACACTTCTGCTGACAGTACCGGTCCTATGCTGGTTGACCATCATTCTTCTGCGCCCTCCAAAATGTTCACCTCTAGCAACACCGCATCTCAATCCCTGATCTTTAATCCTAGCCATTGAAAAGGAATCATCATCCACATTCGTCTCACTCTCGCGTGTTATATCTCTTAAGGAGTTCAAAACATCAGCACGATCCATTGCCCCATCGCCCTTTGCCACAATCGCACACGATGCCAGTAAATCCGCTCTTTCATTGCCTCGAACGCCCACATGTCCCGGCACGAAAATAAATGTAACCGTCTTCAAGCTCACATTTCTCAAGGCCTCAATCCACTGTTCGCGAACGAGACCCACTTGTACCTTCTTAATCATACTCATAGAGTCACTCAAGATGCAGACCTGCATTACTTTCTGTGTGCGTAGCCACTCAAATGCCTTGGTCACCGCCATAGTCTCCATGGTCATACTACTCGTAGTGACCGCAAAGGCACCACTTTCCTCCTTGATCGTTTTACCTGCGCACTGAGCTGTAAAGGCCCAAGCACTGCGAACATGCCTAATTACAGATCCATCAGTGTATATAATCACATCCCCCTCTTTGGTATTCTCACTGATTAAAGCCTGCACTTCTTTCTCCACAGCTGTGGGACACCATTCTCTGCATTCCCTGCTAAGTGATAAAACTACTCTCAAACAAGTTTCGAAATCTGTGGGTAGACATATCCATTCCGCACCAACTGCCACATCCTGTAAACGGCACACGCTTTGTATTACATCTTCAGCACGTCCCATCCACGACCTTCCTCTCTTGAGTCTGCTGCCTTTAACTTTCTGTATTTCGGAATGCAACGGGTGTTCCTTATCTGCATGTATTTGAAGGTACGCCCGTGCACGGCAATACTGTAATCTATGCTCAGCTGTTGGGCAGTCAAGTAGGTATCGCATAGCTCTTGTCGATGTGTCTCTTGTGCATCCCAGAATGATACGCATTGCTGCATTCTGGACTCTATCCAGTCTTTCGATCTGAGTTTGGCTAAGAGTCAGAATTGCCAGTGCATATTCCACCACAGCCACTACCAAACCCTGGTACAAAAGAAATAACAATCTTTGCTCACATTGCGCAGCAGCCATAACCTTCATTGCTGCTAAGCCTTTGCCTGCCCTTATGATAATGTGGTCAACATGTTCCCTGAAACTCAGGCTTCTGTCAAAAAATACACCCAGATATCTCATTGTGCTAGTTCTTTCTAAACTTTTCCCGGACAACGAAACTTGTGGCATGGGTGTCTTTACCATGTGATTGTTCAAGGAAAACCACGTCACGAATGCCTTAGACGGATTAACCACTGCTCCCGTATCTCGACACCAATTTGTCAGTCTGTCCAGCTCCTTCTGTAGTTCCACGACGCACTCTTCTCGATTTCTGCCCTGTCTATACACAAGGATATCATCGGCATATGACATCGTTCTGCCAACACCTGTGATTTGATTGCCAGCGATATGAACTGTGTATACATTGAAAAGTACAGGAGATAGAGGCGATCCCTGTGGCAGGCCAGGGCTAATAACCGTTGGTGTAGATATCCAGTTACCACACTTAAGAACTACAACCCTGTGCATCAGGGCGGCGCCAACCCAACGCACGACAAAAGGATTAACTGCAAGATTTAACAGCTGGTGCATCAAGATATCCAAGGACACCCTATTGTACGCATCCTCAAGGTCTATTGCGACCGCACATGTCTCCATGCGCGAATCGAACCCCTCAAAAATATCCTGCGCAAATATGGCTGCATTTTGCCATGTCTTCTTTCCTGGACGATATCCTCCTAACAATGTTGGTAAACACTTATTTCTTTCAAGATAACACGATACCTTCCGGGCCACAATTTTTTCCAAAAGCTTGCCAATCGTATTCTGCATAGTTATTATTCTGTAGCCATGTATCCTGGTGTGGTCCTTCCCAGGTTTGTGTAGTGGAACTAAATAGCTGTGCAACCAGTCTTCTTTCACTGTGCCCTTTAGAAGGCTATTATTGAACATGTCCGCCAACTCTCCCAACTCCTCATCCGTTCTTCGACTAATGTCATCGTATCTAATGCCATCTGGCCCTGGTGCTGTATTTTTTGTACTTTTCAGTGCCTTCCTGATTTCTTCAACTGTGATTAGCATATGGTTTTCCATGCTCAAGTTCTTACACGTGTCTGTGAGCGTTTTCCTGATTTCTTGATATGCCTCCACATTTCTCTGACCAATTTGTGCGGTGTAGTGTGCCAGCAATGCCGCACCTTTTGTCTCTTAGTCCAAACATTCAAAGATATTGCAAAGTCAGCAAAAGCGTCAAAATGGGACGAATTTTGCAAAGAGATAACACGCGAAAAGTCACTAAAATTGTTCTGGCGGTTACACAAGTCCATGAATGGTCTCACAAGACGCGTGACTATTGCCGATTTCCAGAGCGACGATACCGTCTGGCAGAAGATAATGTTATTTGGTGTTCGTGTAATGTCTCTTTGATGTTGGTGATCCAGCGTACTCTAGGTCTACCCTTGGCTCTTCTTTCTGCTTCTACTCTCTTCGTATATGCTTTATAAAATTATGAATCACACGGCATTCTTTCCAGATGACTAAACCATTGTATCTGTTGGTTGTGTATGTGTAGTTCAGGGTATAGACACCAAACAAGCAATTAGAAGACATAATTGATGTCTTTGAGATGTGGGTATATAGAATACTAGAGAAATCATCATGGACAGAGAAGAAACCAAACAAAGAAGTTATAAAAACACTTAATGGGAAGAAAGAATTATTAAGAGAAATGAAGATTAGGCAAGTAAAATATGTTGGACACATTAGAAGGCACGACACCTTGTTGAAGACCTTACTTGAGGGTAAAGTCAAAGGGAAGAGAGCATAAAGTAGGTAGAGATGAAAGTGGGAGACTACCATCACAAGATGGACAGGTTACAGATTAGCAGAGGGCACCACCACGACAAGAGACATGAGATTTTGGAGGTCTGTTACAGCCAACCTTCGTTGCGGATACGGCACTTGGTGGTAAGGAGTAGTCTGCTACAATAGAACAAACTTGCAATGTCGGCTTGCCAGCATCCCGCCGCCACCTATTGCGGCAATGTCGGCTTGCCAGCATCCCGCCGCCATCTATTGCGACAATTTCGGCTTGCCAGCATCCCGCCGCCATCTATTGCGACAATGTTGGCTTGCCAGCATCACGCCGCCATCTATTGCGACAATGTCAGCTTGCCAGCATCCCGCCGCCATCTATTGCGACAATATGAAATAAGAAAACCATATGAAAAAAGACAACCATATAAAATAAGACAAACATATGAAATAAGACAAACATATGAAATAAGACAAACATATGAAATAAGACAAACATATGAAATAAGACAAACATATGAAATAAGACAAACATATGAAATAAGACAAACATATGAAATAAGACAAACGTATGAAATAAGACAAACATATGAAATAAGACAAACGTAAGACCATTCCGACACGATATTCAGTAAAAATTTACTTTTTCACAACTGACAAAAGTGACAGCTTATTCGCGCATTTCCCAAAATGTCCTTAGTCGCCTCCTACAATAGTATCGAAAGACGACAATACTCATATTCGTTACTCCCTGAACTAAACGACGAGGCTCCATTTGACCCACTGGATTTTTATAACAAAACTACCGTATTCTAGGCAACAATTTACCGCATTGCAGACTATAAAAATACCATACTCTTTAGGCAATAAATCTACCGTATTCTATGAAATAAAACTACCGTATTCTATGAAATAAAACTACCGTATTCTAGGCAATAAAATACCATATTCTAGGCAATAAGATCACCGTATTCTAGGCAATAAATCACCGTATTCTAGGCAATAGAACTACCGTATTCTAGACACTAAAACTACCGTATTCTAGGCAATAAATCTACTGTATTCTAGACAATAAAACGTAAAGATAAATATGTCACAGTCTCCTTTAAGAATTAAAAACTGGCAGAAGACTGCTGACCACAACAAAAGAACACTTTTTAGAAACTCCTAGGAATAAGTGCTGGTAGAGAATCACCAACGTATGTACACGATATCTCACTTAGACTCAGGACAGCCACAACTCGTAAGCTGAGGACATTTTCCTTGACCAGTGGACTCAAATAAAGAGATTCACTGTGGGAAAAGCAATAACGATTATGTACATTATGCAAAGAGAAATTCAGGATATGAGACTCCAAAGTGGTCAGTTGTTACGTTATCTGAGCGCAAAGGTTCACCACGTACATACTTATATATGTATAATGTATTGAAAGTAAAATTCAGAGTATGATTCACCGAAGTGATCAGTTTTACATTTTTAGCTGCGTAAGAAATATAGGGTGTTTATGATGTCTCCGCGTACCCTTTTACATTGCAGGTAACAGTACTTGAGACTAACGGGAATTGAACCAGTCCGTACAACGACACCAAATCGCCTAGCAACAATTGCACACGCGTTTTTCCGTACTTAACTAACCGCATCTCCAAAAAAAGATGCGATTTTGTCAAGACATTCAAACCGTGCACTCAAGATCACCAGAACGGACCAATAAAGAAGGAATTGTTTACTTGTATAAACAATTATGTGAAGCAAAATTGTATTGTCTATATATGTTATTTATGTTTACAAGAAGACCTATCGGCACTTGTATAACTAATACGGATATTATATGTTATATGTTTGTTGTTACTGAGAATATTTCAATAACTGTACGGGATGTTTGCTGTTGTAATAGTACGAATCTCTCGATCGGTCCGTTCTGGTAATCTTGAGTGCACGGTTTGAATGTCTTGACAAAATCGCAGCTTTTTTTGGAGATGCGGTTAGTCAAGTACAAAAAAACGCGTGTGCAATAGTTTCTTGGCGATTTGGTGCCTTTGAACGGACTGGTTCAATTCCGTTAGTCTCAAGAATTGTTCAATTGTCCTCTGGCTTCCTACTTAAATTTACTTACCTAACAGTACGTCACTTTTGCTGTGGTTAGTGAATAATGTATCGTCAATGACACAACAATATTTAAGAAACAAACACTGCTGCCCATGTCAATCGAGTATCCGGTAAAATGGATGTTAGCTTAGAGAAGTTTTCTCTACAGTATAAGACGGAAGTGGTGACCATTTGTCTCGAGGCATCTCACAAAGATTTATATCGACTTTGGGTATTTTTCTAAAATAGCATTACATATTTCTTTAGAAAATGTAGGATCTCTAGATCAATGTGTATTCATGTCAGAAAACGTATTCATCCAAATTATAACTGCATTACGGTGTTCATTCTAATTATAGCTGCATTTTACGTTGAGGAACTTGTGTATCAGAGAAATTATGCCCACATTTTCAAATAATATCCTGCGTATATTTACTATTTATTTAATACTTGAACAACTATTGTACCACAGATACAGATATTCTGTGTTTATTGTTTTACACCTTGATTCTTGATTCTTGTTTTACACCTTGATTCTTGATTCTTGTTTTACACCTTGATTCTTGTTTCTTGTTTTACACCTTGATTCTTGATTCTTGTTTTACACATTGATTCTTAATTCATGTTTTACACCTTGATTCTTGATTCTTGTTTTACACCTTGATTCTTGATTCTTGTTTTCCTCCATTCCTAGTCAACGAATACACGTTTTGTCTGCACCAATCATGTTGAGGAGTTACTCATGACACTCAATCAAGTGCCATACCGAGTGACGCAGGCGATAATGCCTCTCCAGATCTCTCTGTCTCTCGTGTTGTTAATGAGTTGATGATTTCTTTTTTTTTGTGTGCCTCAGTGACAACCCATCCAGAAATGTATCTATTTGTATTCCTTTGTCTTTTCTTTCCTTGATCACTCCGGTGGTTACTGAATTTTTAAGTTTTACTCCCTAAACATCTGAATAGTCTGTTTTTAATTTTCGATAGAATTTGTCGTTTTACTCCAGCATCTCTGAGAACTTCTACATTAGTTTTCTTGACTGTCCATGGAATTTCCATAATTCTTCTTAAAAACCACATCTCAATTGCCTCCAGCTTATCTTGGATATGTTTATTTACAGTCCATGATTCGCTTCCATAAAAAAGGATTGGCTCAATATAACATCCTAGCACTCACACTCGTGTATGCATTGATATTACTTCATTGCATAGAATATTTCTCATTTCTTGAAATGTTGATTTGGTCTGTGCTATCCGGCTCTTGATCTCATTCGAGCACCTGTTATTTATGTGAAAGTGGTGCCAAGATACAGTACTTTATCCACTAGATTTAATTTTACATCATTGATAGTACCACATCATTTTGACCATGTGCATTTCTTTAAAACATATATTATATATGTTTTCTTTTTGTTGATACAGGTGTCTTTGTTTTCACTTTCTTGTACTACCATGTCTAACGTGGTTTAAAGTTCTTGTTCGCTCTCTTCAATCAGAGCCTATCGTGAGCATATCTTAGATTACTCAGATTACAGTGTATGGATGTTAGTCTTGGACATTAAACAAACAGTCATGTGGAAAATTAGAGGCAATAGAGATGTCAACAGACACCATGCCATGATGGCTATGACACATAGACATAACGGATATAAAGTCAGAGGCAGACCATGTAAAAGATGGATCACAGAAATCAAAGAAGCCACAGGAACAAGCTTACAAACAGCACACAAGAATGTCATCTCTAGAGAACTCTTCCACCCCTGTAACCGCAAGGCAAACAAGGTCCACTATAGATAGAGATGCGGTTCTACAGAAGAATGCTAAAATACCATGGACTGCCATAACAATTTATGTGGAAGTGTTGAAAGAGTCAAATGTGAAACGGAGCATAATCACTAATATAAGAAAATGGCAATCTTCTTGTTTTGGAAACTTCATGAGACAGGTAGGTTTGGAGAACATATTGTAACACAATAGTCAAGATTGAAGGCAACAGAGACAGAGGGCGACAGCGTGAGAAAATATTAGACAGTTTGACAACCTGGCACGGCAGTGAAACAACAACGACCTTGATACATAATGCTGAATATAGAGAGCTGCGGAGAGCCATGATCGTCTACGCCAGCCCCCAAGGCACCTAATTAAGATGAACATCCTACTGTTATTACTACAATATACTAGATAAATACACTTCATTCAATAACGTCATATAGATAAAATATGTTTCCATTTCATTTCAGTGCACAGAAAACAGTTACAGATATCGTGCATGAAAAGTATCAATCAATCAATCAATAAACCCGTAACCCTTCAGGGTCGTAGGTGTACCACATTGGATGCCTCAGCACACAGAGTCCCCCATCGAATTCTATCCTCAGCGATGCGGATGAGTGGGGAAATATCTTGCCCTGTCAATTCCTTGATGTTGTCTGTCCTTGCCTTTATTTTCCCTCCTTTGCTTCTTCCACCCTCGACAGTTCCCTGCAGTATTGATTTTGACGAGGAATCGTGCCTTTGATGAAAAGTATATTTGATCTCAAGTGAAGTTACGTTTAGGGGATTATCCCTTCGATTTTTTAGAGATCCCTGGGGATAATTTCTCACAACTACGGAATACTTTACAATACTATAACAATACGGGGTTCCACAATATCACATCAGTTTCCTCCAGAAATAGTTACACAGGCAGTCAATGTGTATTTGCAACGAGTGTTGGGCTTTCAGACAAATTCAACATACACTCTGGAGTGCGACAAGGATGTGTTCTATCCCCCTTGATATTTATCATATATATATGGATAGTATATGTAAAATTAGCATTACTAATGAAGAAAACAACATCAGGTACCTAGAGAGCGAAATTATATTTGCAGACGATCAAGCAATAATATCAACAACAAAAGAGCAAATTACAACAACATATAAATGGATTCCGTATGGATACAGTATGTAGAGACTTGGACATGAAGATAAAAACAGACAAAAACCGAAGTAATGTCAATCGCTTGAACATAAAGAAACACACAAGTATTCTAACCGATGATCAGCAACTGAAACAAGTAAGAGAATTAGCGTATCCTAACAGCATCATATCATCGAATGGGAAAAACAGCAAAGAAATCATACATAGATGCAGCTTAGCATGCCAGATCTTGGGGCAGATGTCTACTATTTTCACACAAAAAACACCACAACTGCACTATATAAAACGATCATAATACCATCACAATACTACCAATACCAAACGTGGACACAAACAACTGAACCCAAAAGAAAACTTCTTACATCAGAATGTCTTGTCTACGTAGAAACCTCGGAGCAACAATAAGAAATTAAATCAGGAACAAAAATATAAGAAGACTAACAAACACAACGCCAATCCTGGATTACATCAGAAGACAACAGATTAAGTGGTTTTCGCAAGCTTCCAGACTACCATCAGACAGTGCCCCTCAAAAAACATTACTATACAGACACAATAGATACAAAGTCGGGGGCAGATCTTGCAAGCGATGGACTACAGAAATAAAATCATCATCAAGTGACATATTCTTTCCAGAACGTAGTCTTTCCTATGGATCTCTTGAATTCTCCGCGGTCTTGAGCAAGTTGCCCTGCATCTTTCAGTGAAATGCGCAGGCATTCTTGAATATCTTTTGTATAACGGCGTCGTGGTCGGCCCGTGCCCCTGTTGCCTTCTATTATCCCCTCCAGTAATTGGCTCTCCCTGCCGTCGTGTCTCTTAATATAACCGAAACAAACTAGTTTTTTTTTTAAAATATGGTGTTCAGAAGCCAGCCTTCTAGATCGTTAATTGTTTGTAACACCTCCTGGTTTATTTTCTTCGCTGTCCGTGCTATTCTCAAAACTCTTCTAGAACACTTTAATTCAAATGATGCTATTCTCTTGGCCACTGTTTTATTTAGTATCCATGCTTCGCATCCATATGTCGCCACAGGAAATACGCATGTTCGTAGTAAACACAATTACAGAAATAAAATAGTAAACGAAAAAAACATATATTAAGCACACAAAAATGTAATCTACAGAGAATTCTTCTACCCCTGACTCGACAGGACATAAAAGGATATACAACGAAAAGAAGAATAAAAAAAGAGAGACAAGCTACGGAACAAGATCTATGAATGGTACTCTCGGCAAGCGACCTGCGGATTCGTTGAGACGGATGGACTACAGATGGAGTAATCAGAGTACAATTAAGTCAGACCTCTACGGAATATTGAGTCTTTTCTTTTGTATTTCCAAACGTATACCGATGTTTACAAGTGCTCAACTCCGTGTAGCTGATACCATCTTGCTGAAGTCTTTACTGGAGGGTGGGGGAGGAGGGGGAGCGAGCAAGAGAAAGTGGTTGTTTGAGGTCTATTGCAGGCAAGAGTCGCTGATAGGGCGAATGATACAGGATGTCACCCTAGCCACATGCCCATTCTTAGTCGACACTCGGGATATATATGACAATGTCACATTTTTGTTTATTGTTCTTTGCTTAATTGTCCGGTATTGCACTTGATCTTGTTCTGGTTTTGGATTCGGTCTTGGTCTGGTCTTGGACTCGGTCTAGGTCTGGTTTTGGATTCGTCTTGGTCTGGTCTTGGACTCGGTCTAGGTCTGGTCTTAGTTTCTCTTCGAATCGGTCATGGTCTGTCTTGGTCTGGTCTTGAACTCGGTCTTTGTCTTATCTTGAACTCGGTCTTAGTCTGGTCTTGAACTCGGTCTTGGTCTGGTCTTGGACTCGGTAATGGTCTGTCTTGGTCTGGTCTTGGTCTGGTTTTGAACTCGGTCTTTGTCTGGTCTTTGTCTGGTCTTGAACTCGGTCTTTGTCTGGTCTTGAACTCGGTCTTGGTCTGGTCTTGAACTCGGTATTGGTCTGGTCTTGAACTCGATCTAGGTCTGGTCTTGGACTCGGTCTTAGTCTGTCTTCGACTCGGTCATGGTCTGTCTTGGTCTAGTCTTGAACTCGGACTTTGTCTGGTCTTGAACTCGGTCCATGTCTGGTCTTGAACTCGGTCTTTGTCTGGTCTTGAACTCGGTCCTGGTCTGGTCTTGAACTACTCGGTCTTTGTCTGGTCTTGAACTGGGTCTTTGTCTGGACTTTAACTCGGTCTTTGTCTGGTCTTGAACTCGGTCTTTGTCTGGTCTTTAACTCGGTCTTTGTCTGGTCTTGAACTCGGTCTTTGTCTGGTCTTGAACTCGGTCTTGGCCTGGTCTTGGACTCGGTCATGGTCTGGTTTTGGTCTGTTCTTGAACTCGGTGTTTGTCTGGTCATGGTCTGGTCTTGAACTCGGTCTTTGTCTGGTCTTGAACTCGGTCTTGATCTGGTCTTGAACTCGGTCTTGGTTTTGTCTTGAACTCGGTCTTTGTCTAGTCTTGAACTCGATTTTGGTCTGGTCTTGAACTCGGTCTTGGTCTGGACTTGAACTCGGTCTTTGTCTGGTCTTGAACTCGGTCTTGGTCTGGTCTTGGACGCGGTCGTGGTTTTTTCTTGAAGTCGGTCTTTGTCTGGTCTTGATCTCGGTCTTGGTCTGGTCTTGGACTCTGTCATGGTCTGTCATGGTTTGGTCTTGAACTCGGTCTTGGTCTGGTCTTGAACTCGGTCTTGGTTTTGTCTTGAACTCGATTTTTGTCTGGCCTTGAACTCGGTCTTGGTCTGGTCTTGAAATCGTTCATGGTCTGCTCTTGAACTCGGTCGTGGTCTGTCTTGGTTTGTTCTTGAACTCGGTCTTGGTTTTTTCTTGAACTCGGTTTTTGTGTGGTCTTTAACTCGGTCTTGGTCTGGTCTTGAAATCGTTCTTGGTCTGGTCTTGAACTCGGTCTTGGTCTGGTATTGAACTCGGTCTTTGTCTGATCTTGAACTCGGTCTTGGTCTGGTCTTGGACTCGTCCCACAAACACGGTGGATTAAAACAAACTTATTCTTTTGAATGTTTACAATTGTGTATCTGTAAATTAGTTATGAAATTGGATGATCTTGAAATAAGGTTTGTTGTTACAGATTACTGGAACTGAATCTTGGGAAATTTGTGTACACGTTTTTCCTCCAAATCGCTGACGATATGATTGAGTTTTAATAAATCCGATCTCCTGAAACGTCTTCAAATTTTCCCTACAAATCTGTTATATTGTTGAGTTTTAATGGTTCTGAATTTTGTAAATATTGTGTAGAATAATTTCCCAGAAATCTCGTGTCTAACTTTTCTGTCGATTGTAAATTGTTGCCAGTCTTTTTTCCAATATGTGTTTATATTTCTTATTGTGTATTATATGTTTCTTCAGACTGTTTCTTCATGTGTTTATCTTTATTTATTTCAGAAGACATTTCTAGCAAGTGTGTGGATTTTTTTCCCCTGACAATGCAATCGATGTCAGAAACATCTTGAGACTAGACATTCTGAACGAAGTGAAATGCTAGTACAAAAGTGCTCTTGAGTTTTCATCAAAGCTACGTCTCTAACCAGTGAGTTATAATAACTGTCAGTAAACATATCCTTTGTGATTTGATGGTTATAGTCTGAGTGCCTGTCTGGAGTGTACATATATTTTATTATAATGTGCATATTTTGTTAGTAAATGTTTGCGACATTACATTGTTGAACTAAATCGAGTTACTATTTGCGGAGTTTTTGTTCTGTGTTGCTTTCTGAAGCAAAAATAAAATTTTAAAAAATAAATGTATAATTACTCTCCCTATTGTAGCTGTAACTATTGTATCCGTTATATGTGCTGAGGCGGTTATATGTTTATGGGAGAGAGAGTGAGGCTGGCGACATTGCGCAACTACTCCTCACTTTAATTCAATTCTCATGGCGCAAGTCATGCCTTTCATATTATCTTATCAATCATCGCAAAGAAATGCATGTGGTGATGGGCGAGTGGTAAAGTAGCAGGTGTGGATACACTGGCAGACATAGTCACGCATGTAGGCGGCTCACGACATGTGGTCGTTCACCAGTGACACTGAGACACCTATACAAGAAAGCACTGCTCACCTCCTTAGCCAGAGGAAGATAGATTTAAGGACAAGACTAAAACTAAAACAGACATTATTATGTTCGTCTCTATTCGCTGACGAATGTAAACTACACGCTACCAGTCTGAAAGACATGCAGGACAGTATGGATCTCGTTTCTTTGGCCTGTGATGCGTTCGGTCTCATCATTAGCATCGTGAAGACATTAGTAATGTTTCAATCGTTTGAGTGGCACCTGGCTCGTATGCCAGATAAACTCCTTCCAAAGAGAGTATTCTATGTGGAGCTGTGCGATAGTAAACGTTCAAGCGGAGGGCAGAAAACGCGATTTAATGTTCACCTTAGAAAATCAAACACAGCAGTATCGATCCTAGCTCTTGGGAGACACTTGACAGCACTTGACCTCTCAGCTTGGCAGCCTATATCAATGCCGGAATCACTAAATTTGAAAACAAAAAAAAAAAGAAATCACTCTGCTAACAATTTACAGAGATTGAAGCGGAAGGTTAGCATGGTTAGCTAATTGGTCGGCCCGTTCGTTTCACTCCACCCCCGCGTAATTGGAAACAAAATAAGGATTAGTTTTCGTAGTGAAACCCTCATTTAAGCTATCTTACGACTCCATCTAAGTACATAACATGTTTTGACTTTCTGGATCATATTCATTAAGTCATTTAGTATTTACGAATGGGAATAGGCTTGCGATTCCAATTATGGTTTTCACATACTTCCAAACTACCAACAGACATTATTGCACAGACTACCACAGATGGCCACGTCACATAGACATCACGGCTATAAAATCAGAGACAGGCCATGTAAAATATGTACCACAAAAATCAAGGAGGCCACGGGGACAAGTATGAAAACAGAACTCAAGTAGGTCATCTGCAGAGAATTTTATCCCTGATACCGAAAGACAAACTAGGTCCACAGCATATAGATAGATATATGAATATATAGACAGATAGATCGACTGACAGACAGCGATGCAGTCAGACAGACAAACATACCGACAGACAGACAGGCAGGAAGACAGACAGACATAAAGACAGACATACATACAGACATACAGTTAGATAGATAGATTAGATAGATAGACATATTAGATTAGACAGACAGACAGACAGACAGACACATAGATAGATAGATAGATAGATAGATAGATAGATAGATAGATAGATAGATAGATAGATAGATAGATAGATAGATAGATAGATAGATAGATAGATAGATAGATAGATAGATAGATAGATAGATAGATAGATAGATAGATAGATAGATAGATAGATAGATAGATAGATAGATAGATAGATAGATAGATAGATAGATAGATAGATAGATAGATAGATAGATAGATAGATAGATAGATAGATAGATAGATAGATAGATAGATAGATAGATAGATAGATAGATAGATAGATAGATAGATAGATAGATAGATAGATAGATAGATAGATAGATAGATAGATAGATAGATAGATAGATAGATAGATAGATAGATAGATAGATAGATAGATAGATAGATAGGTTAGATAGATAGATAGATAGGTTAGATAGATAGATAGGTTAGATAGATAGATAGATAGATAGATAGATAGATAGATAGATAGATAGATAGATAGATAGATAGATAGATAGATAGATAGATAGATAGATAGATAGATAGATAGATAGATAGATAGATAGATAGATAGATAGATAGATAGATAGATAGATAGATAGATAGATAGATAGATAGATAGATAGATAGATAGATATATAGATAGATAGGTTAGATAGATAGATAGGTTAGATAGATAGATAGATAGATAGATAGATAGATAGATAGATAGATAGATAGATAGATAGATAGATAGATAGATAGATAGATAGATAGATAGATAGATAGATAGATAGATAGATAGATAGATGGATGGATGGATGGATGGATGGATGGATGGATGGATGGATGGATGGATGGATGGATGGATGGATGGATAGTAACAAGATATACGTAAATATCATGTTCTCTTTTCATAGATGTGAAGCATGGAATGTAAAGAAAATAATTCAGAACGAACTGGAGGCTTCAGAAATGTGGTTTCTGAGAAGAATGATGAAAGTACCATGGACAGTTAAGAAAACTAATGCAGATGTTCTCATTAATGATGGCATAAAAAGATCAATCACATGAAACATTAGAGGCAGACAGTCAAGGCTTCTAGGACATATGCTGAGAAGAACACAGCTTGAACACTTAATAACCACTGGAACGATCAAGGGGAGAACAGACAGGTGATGGCAAAGAGAGAAATTGTTTGATGGACTTGTATTGTCGCACGGGAGAAGTTCACCAACCGAGCTTATTGACAACACAAGAGACAGAGATTCTTGGAGAAACATGATCGCCTACGCCATTTTGCATGACACTTGATTGATTGAAATGTATACAGAATATATGTAGACATATATACACACACACAGCGGTGTCAGCGAGTAGACATAGACGTTTGTGTGACATTACACAATATTGTGTGTGTAAAGTAATGTACTACGCCTGTTTGGTCATATAAAGAGACATAACTGTTTAGAAAGACAAATAATGGAGGGAAGAGTATCTGGGAGAGGAGAAGGGGCAGACCAAGAAGACAATGGACTGACGACATTAAAGATAATATGAATACATCGCTAGAAAATGCAAGCCACATCGCCCAAGACAGAGAGTTCAGAGAGTTCATTGGGAAGACAACGTTCTGGAAGGAATACGTCACATGACACAAAGTAATGTACTCACGTTGTTATCTCAAGTTATATATAGAAACGTTATCTCACGTTATATATAGAAACGTTGTTATCTCACGTTATATATAGAAACGTTGTTATCTCACGTTATATATAGAAACGTTGTTATCTCAAGTTATATATAGAAACGTTGTTATCTCACGTTATATATAGAAACGTTATCTCACGTTATATATAGAAACGTCGTTATCTCACGTTATATATAGAAACGTTGTTATCTCAAGTTATATATAGAAACGTTGTTATCTCAAGTTATATATAGAAACGTTGTTATCTCAAGTTATATATAGAAACGTTGTTATCTCACGTTATATATAGAAACGTTGTTATCTCACGTTATATATAGAAACGTTGTTATCTCACGTTATATATAGAAACGTTGTTATCTCAAGTTATATATAGAAACGTTATCTCACGTTATATATAGAAACGTTATCTCACGTTATATATAGAAACGTTATCTCACGTTATATATAGAAACGTTGTTATCTCAAGTTATATATAGAAACGTTGTTATCTCAAGTTATATATAGAAACGTTGTTATCTCACGTTATATATAGAAACGTTGTTATCTCAAGTTATATATAGAAACGTTGTTATCTCACGTTATATATAGAAACGTTGTTATCTCACGTTATATATAGAAACGTTGCACCAAGAATGACGCATAGGCCTATATGTCAAGGGAGAAATAAATAATAGGTGAACCTCAAGGGCGAAACATAATATGTACACATAAAGTGAGAAACATATAATATGTACACATGAAGGGAGAAACAGATAATATGTACACATTAAGAGAGAAACAGATAATATGTACACATGCAGGGAGAAACATATAATATGTACACATGCAGTGAGAAACATATAATATGTACACATGAAGGGAGAAACAGATAATATGTACACATGAAGGGAGAAACAGATAATATGTAAACATGAAGGGTGAAACAGATAATATGTACACATGAAGAGAGAAACAGATGATATGTACACATGAAGGGAAAAACAGATAATATGTACACATGAATGGAGAAACATATAATATGTACACATGAAGGGAGAAACAGATAATATGTACACATGAAGGGAGAAACAGATAATATGTACACATGAAGGGAGAAACAGATAATATGTACACATGAAGAGAGAAACAGATAATATGTACACATAAAGGGAGAAACATATAATATGTACACATGAAGAGAGAAACAGATAATATGTACACATGAATGGAGAAACATATAATATGTAAACATGAAGGGAGATACAGATAATATGTACACATGAAGGGAGAAACAGATAATATGTACACATGAAGGGAGAAACAGATAATATGTACACATGAAGGGAGAAACAGATACCGTATGTTCTCCTGGTAACATCAGAAATATATGTAGATTAAAAACAATAACTTAATCTGCCCGTAATACCACAGGACAAAATTAATAATTTATTTTAATCACATGTGACTTGAAGGTAATCACACGTTTAAAAATCACGTTAAACATTGTCATTGTTATTGAGATCTGATCAAATCTACTGTTCAATTCAAAGATATGTTTCATTTGAAGGACATAAACCACACACACACAACCTTGTATCTGATTGAATTACTGAGCAAGGGATATAGCCATATAATTATAACTAGAAATTTTTTATGACAAGCATTTGCTCATAATTTTATTTGTCAGAAATATCATCTCTCTCTCCCTCTCTCTCTCTTTATCTCTCACTCTCTCACACTCTCTCTCACTCTCTCTCTCACTCTCTCTCTCACTCTCTCTCTCACTCTCTCACTCTCTCTCACTCTCTCTCTCTCACTCTCTCTCTCACTCTCTCCCTTCTCTCACTCTCTCTCACTCACTCTCTCACTCTCTCTAACTCTCACTCTCTCCCTTCTCTCACTCTCTCTCACTCTCTCTCTCTCACTCTCTCTCTCCCTTCTCTCACTCTCTCTCACTCACTCTCTCACTCTCTCACTCTCACTCTCTCACTCTCTCTCACTCTCTCCCTTCTCTCACTCTCTCTCACTCACTCTCTCACTCTCTCACTCTCACTCTCTCACTCTCTCTCACTCTCTCCCTTCTCTCACTCTTTCTCACTCACTCTCACTCTCTCTCTCTCACTCTCTCCCTTCTCTCACTCTCTCTCACTCACTCTCTCACTCTCTCACTCTCACTCTCTCTCTCTCACGCTCTCTCTCACTCTCTCTCTCTCTCTCTCTCACTCTATGCTGCTCTCTTTCTCTCTCAGTATATAATCTCTTCCTCTATTTATTTTCTCATAAATTACAAAAAATATTTGACTAAAACAGCACAAACCAGAGCAGGATCGATCATTATAAATATTCATCTTGATTTCGATAACGTCTATGTGATCGTGGTGAGGTCACCACAATTCGTTGTTACGGAATTATCAGAACCGAAACCTCCACAATTATTTGATGCATGTAACACTCAAACACACAAAGTAGACTATCGTCTGCAGTTGAAAGGAGCATACCGCATCATATGGGGTACATTTTACTTCAACAGAAAAAGATCGTGGTAACAAAATATCAGAGAATGTGGTGACAACATGATAGATATTGTGGTGACGCGATGTCAGAGAATGTAGTGAAATGATGTCAGTGATCGTGGTGACAAAATGTCGGAGAATGTGGTGACACGATGTCAGAGATCGTGGTGACTTCTTCTTCTTCTATCGTTCACTTGAAACATGTCTATATCTGTAATTCTGTCTCCTTAATACAACTCACTGTCTTTTGTAGTTCATACAGTGTCCCATAGAGCTTTGATTCCAGTGTTGTTTCCTCTGGCCAATATGTCTGCCGCAGCATTTCATGCTCAGAACACTCTTGAAGTATATGTTTGGCACTCTGTACTGCCTGTCCACATGTACACATGGCCGTGTTGCCAATCTTGAACTTTGTATACATGTGACTGCGGAGTCGGTTGTGTCCTGTTCTGAGACGTAGAATTATAACTTGTTCTGATCTGTTCATAATGTGATAGTCATCTTGTGTTGGTGTTTGTGGCTTTCTTATTGACTTGATCATCTGTTTTTTCTGATGGTAGGTGATTGGTATATCTGGTTGGTCTTCGGCAGCACCTTCCTTAGCCAGTTGGTCAGCTTTTTCATTTCCTGGTATTCCACAGTGAGAGGGTATCCACTGCATGGTTACCCTCTACTGGTAAGACAATTCGCTAAGGAGTTTTTTCAAGTCTGTTAGTTTTCCAGACTGGAGAGCTTGAAGCACTGACCTTGCATCTGTCAGGAATACCACAGGCTGTAGGCCAGAGTTGGAGTTCAGCAGTTTTTTAGCTGCCATACTAATTGCCTGGATTTCTGCATCATAATTATTGCAGAATTTTCCTGTCGGTGTTCTGATTGTATCTCTAGGCTTGAGTGGATATTCTATATATACACCTGCACCTCCATTCCTCACAGCATCGTGGTGACAAAATGTCAGATAATGTGGTGACAACATGTCAGAGAATGTGATGACAGGATGTCAGAGATCGTGGTGACAATAGGTCTTGTTAGTAGAAGTTGTTGGAGATTCGTTGCAGCCAAGTTTCATTGTCGAGACGGCACATGATGATATCGAGTAGTATACTGGGGGACAAGTGGTTGTTACCAATGTTGCTGATGTCGGATGTGTCATGTCGAAATTTACAGATATCGCAGTTAAAACTGTGAACTATGACACAACACATGCCATTACCCGGACTACATCCTGCTAATCTGCAGGAGTTTGAGAGGGAACGCAAAAGAAGATTATTATATAAAAATTATGAATTGTGTATACCTGCACGATTTCACGAACTTCCGAAGTTAGAACAATAATATCTGCACGATTTCACGAACTTCCGAAGTTAGAACAATAATATCTGCACGATTTCACGAACTTCCGACGTTAGAACAATAATATCTGCACGATTTCACGAACTTCCGAAGTTAGAACAATAATATC
This sequence comes from Meghimatium bilineatum, assembly GCA_034231615.1. Lineage (NCBI taxonomy): Eukaryota > Metazoa > Mollusca > Gastropoda > Stylommatophora > Philomycidae > Meghimatium > Meghimatium bilineatum. The sequence continues at coordinate 6,401,895 of CM067302.1, forward strand.
TGCACGATTTCACGAACTTCCGAAGTTAGAACAATAATACCTGCACGATTTCACGAACTTCCGAAGTTAGAACAATAATATCTGCACGATTTCACGAACTTCCGAAGTTAGAACAATAATATCTGCACGATTTCACGAACTTCCGAAGTTAGAACAATAATACCTGCACTTTTTCACGAACTGTCAAAGTTAGAACAATAATACCTGCACGATTTCACGAACTTCCGAAGTAAGAACAATAATACCTGCACTTTTTCACGAACTTCCGAAGCTAGAACAACAATACCTGCACGATTTCACGAACTTCCGAAGTTAGAACAACAATACCTATGCGTGTACAAGAATCTCCAGAGTTATAACAGCACCCGTGTGTTTTTTTGAAGTCCCAGATTTTGAAGTAATGATGCCTGCGCAAACTTCTAAAGTTTGAACAAAAATACCTGCGCTTTTGCATGAACTCCACGAGTTAGAACAAAATTATCCGCGAGCTTTCATGAGCTCCCAGAGTTAGAGCAACAATATATGACGTTTTCATGAGCTCCCAGAGTTAGAAGTATTTTATGTTTGACAGTAATTGGTGAACATATAATATATGTGATGAGCCAGACTAAAGACCTTTCATTACAGTTTTAAGTATGATAAATGTGTTCTCATAACTTCCACGATAAAACAGTTAAATGTATGATAAATATGTTCTCATAACTTCCACGATAAAACAGTTAAATGTATGATAAATATGTTCTCATAACTTCCACGATATAACAGGTATTCGACATGAAATTCTGCTTCATTACAAGGAGCAGGGGCAAGAATTCCACTTTATTATATTATGCGTAGTTTCATTCATCTTTCGTGACATCGCTGAACTCAGGTTAAAACGACGGCAGTTATAAATCAATCAGCGCGCTACACCTTGTGAGGTCCTCCCTCCCACGTCCTCAGGATCATAAAAGTGTGAGGGGAGGTCTCTGTGTGTAGCGGGCAGATAGCTGGATTCGCCAGTATTCATAGCTACTTTGAAATGAGTTTTTGTCGATATTATGTTTCGTTAAACAAGGTACGGAATTGTTTCTTTAAAAGTGGCCACAGCTGACCATAATATACAGAAAGGCTTAATAGTTTCTCATTTTCTGATTGGTAGCCATCTAGAAAAGATGTCGGCAAATGCGGTCCGAAGGCCAGACACGTCCCATCAAGTTTTTCTGACGCTCCAGCCCGATAATAAATTACTAAAGCGAGGTATCAGAAAACATCAGATCACACGATATCTCAGCCAAACTGTTAACATCGATGCAAACATCAAATCACAGGCTATTTCAGCCAAACTGTTAACATTGATGCAAACAGCTAAAAGAAGAAGAAAATAAACATGTAACATTACTACCGCTAATGTTGCTATCTGAAGATAAGTTGCTCGCCGCAAGTTCATTATTTGCTACACTAGAAACTTCACCGCCGCAAGTTCATTATTTGCTACACTAGAAACTTCACCGCCGCAAGTTCATTATTTGCTACACTAGAAACTTCACCGCCGCAAGTTCATTATTTGCTACACTAGAAACTTCACCGCCGCAAGTTCATTATTTGCTACACTAGAAACTTCACCGCCGCAAGTTCATTATTTGCTACACTAGAAACTTCACCGCGGAAAGCCGTGCTGTAAGGAGAACATTTTTCACATTTGGTGTCCTGTGGGACTTCACAAGACTTAAAAAAAACTTCGAATAAATAAAGTAGGTCCTTGACCCACGAGGTCGTGAAAACGAACCAACCTGACCAGCTGACCCAGAATTCCCATAGATGATCTAATCCAATGGTTCTCAACTTGGGTCATGTGCCCCCTCATTCCCTCATAGAGACCCGGAGAATTCAAATAATGCCACGGAGAAAAATAATTAAATTCAGGGAGCGGGTGTGGACAAAACAAACACAGTTTTAGAAGTACCCTGGATGTTCATTATTTTAACAAAATGTAATCAGATATAATCAATAATCATGATCAAGTCTTGCTTAGTTATAGAGATATAATCAATCAACTAGATTAAGTCTTGCGTATCTCTAGAGATATAATCAATAAACATGATCAAGTCTTGTTTATCTCTAGTGATATTTAATCAATAAACATGATCAAGTCTTGCTTAACTCTAGACAAAATTTATGACATCAGGTACCAAAGTCCCTGGGAGACCACAACAAATAATTTATTGCACACGTGGACCACAGTACACATGGTTGAGTACCACGGATCTAGACCAGCGATTCAGAACATATACATTATGGTTTCCCTGGTGACATATAAGAGTTTCAGGGTGCCCTCGAAGGAAAATTGGTTGCCATTGACCACTGTCCGGTTGATGAGCCACATGACCGTAATCATTTGAACGAGAAAAACATGAGTTATATAGATATCAAGTCCTGGTATCTTTTACAGAAAGTTAATAAATCTGTGTTTAGGCGCAGAGGGGCACCAAGAAAAATGTTTCCCAAAGGGAAGTCGAGTTCAAACAAGCTGGAGACCCCTCAATCTAAACAATCTCTCACAATTAACGTTACTGTACAAGTGTATATCCTAGTTACGTTTATCCTGGTTACTGTACAAGTGCATATCCTGGCTACGTTTATCCTGGTTACTGTACAAGTGCATATCCTGGCTACGTTTATCCTGGTTACTGTACAAGTGCATATCCTGGCTACGTTTATCCTGGTTACTGTACAAGTGCATATCCTGGCTACGTCTATCCTGGTTACTGTACAAGTGCATATCCTGGCTACGTTTATCCTGGTTACTGTACAAGTGCATATCCTGGCTACGTTTATCCTGGTCACTGTACAATTGTATATCCTGAATACATTACACAATAACAAAAAGAAAACTACGCCTGTTGGTCATATAAAGAGACACAACTGTCTAGAAAGTCAAATAATTGAGGGAAGTGTACCTGGGAATATGAGAAAGGGCAGACCAAGAAGACGATGGACTGACAATATTAAAGATAACATGAATACATTGCTAGAAAATGCAAGCCGCATCGCCCAAGACAGAGAGAGGTTCAGAGAGTTCATTGGGAAGACAACGTTCTGGAAGGAATACGTCACATAACACGTTTATCAAGTATTGAGTTGGAAGTGAAAGGGACATAAGACATGTATAACACAATGTCGTAAGGATTCGGCAATTACTTCCCTTAGTAGATGTTCCAATAACTGTTGAATATTGTGATAACATCGAACACAGGGTGTTATACTTAGGAATTGGTGTTATACAAGGTATAACAAGGTATAACAAGGTGTTATACAAGGTAGGAATTGAATCACATTCAAACTTAGGATGTTTTGTTATACAGTATTATTCAAGCTGTATTGTTAGGTGACACTAACACCCTCCATAACATTTCTTTAACTTCTGAATATTGATAATGTGTACTAACTGCGCAAAACTGAAATCTAATAGGTAGATCCAGGAATAGGATAATAAAGTTTTGCTAATAACTAGAGACAGACATAATAACACACACAAATCGACGTTTCGACTAAAAGGCCTTTATCAAGACAATTGAAACAAAATTAAAACTTATAACAGAAAACGAACTGTAATGACATCGACGGTCACAGTGGTACGTGTAGTAACATTAATGTAATATCACCGGAGATTGGAACATCTACTAAGGGAAGTAATCAGCTAATCTGTATGGCATTTTGTTATACAAGTCTTTCTTCCCTTTAACTTCCAACTCAAGACTTGATAAACGTAACCAGGATATACACTTGTACAGTAACGCTGATATTACACATACCAATGTAACCGTCACGTCATTACATTTCGTTTTCTGTTATATGTTTCAATTTTGTTTCAATTGTTGTCTTGATAAAAACCTTTTGGTCGAAACGTCGATTTGTCTGCGTTATTATGTGTGTCTCTAGCTATTAGCAAAATTTTATTACCCTGTTTAACGTCTGATTCTTATCTTCCTGACATTTTAATATAACTTATTCCTTCCATGTTTGTGACCGACCACTCTTGTTGATAATAATTTAACCGTCTTTAAGATGTCCACATTGTTTGTTTTGATTATTGACTTAATCTTTTTTTTTTTCTATTGTCATAATTTTTATTTTTGTCCGATTAGATATAGACTTGGGATATCGCTGTATTTCTTTATTGTTTTGTGATTAGCTGTTTCACCCCCTCAGATCATGTAGTAAGATGGACTGTGTCATCTGCATATTGTATTTCTGGAATCTTCTACCGAACCGTATGTAATGGATAACACTTATTTTTCTCTAGTTCTTCTCTTACATTTTTCATTATATTCTCTGCATAGAAGTTAAAAAGATAAAGGAAATATTTATTGTACTCCTGTCTAGCTCCACTGTGAATTTAGATGTTTCTCCCTCCACTCTTACCGCTGCTTGTTGTTCGTGATATAGTGTTTCAATAAGATGTATTAGATGTTTGGGGGAAGCCATCCCCTCCCAATATCCATAGCTGGTGATTAATCTATCTATCTGTCGTCTTTCCCACAAGTGCTGTTAGACGTTTGTGGGGAGTTAAAGATTTCTGTCTTTCACCATATTTGTTGCGCGTACCATGTATAGGATGTTAAGGACAGCTGGAGAGGAGATGGGCACCACTAGCTAAACCTTTTGCACACTGAAATACTACAATGGAAAAACTAGCATGGTTCGGACATGTATGCATGCACGATTCCTTGTCAAAAATAATACTGCAGGGAACTGTCGAGGGTGGAAAAAGCAGAGGAGGGCAAATAAAGGCATGGACAGACAACATCAAGGAATGGACAGAGCAAGATATTTCCACACACATCCGCATCGCTGAGGACAGAATTACCTGGAGGACTATGTGTGCTGAGGCATCTAATGTGGTACCCCTACCTGGGTCTGTGGGCGGACCGAAAAACCACATACTTCCCAGCAATAAATTCCAGTAAACCAGACAATATTTACAAATGAGATCAGATTGGTTGGTGTGGATCATAGGGCATAAGCCCATGGACCGCTGGATTAGCACCCAACCAACCAGCCCAGAAATATTGGTGTAAAAATGCATCAACCTTCCAGAAATAGTGGTGTCAAAATGCATCAACCCTTCCAGAAATACTGGTGTCAAAATGCATCATCCGAAGCGATCACAACAATTACTTACCCGCATACTTGAGCCCAACTTTTTCAATCAACAACGCGTCAAAGTTCTGTCTGTGTGGCTCGAACATAACAAACTCGTACGGGCGTGTTAAATTTTTGTCTTCTTTACTTTTATATACCAGTGCCGAGGCTGCCAGGTAGCAAAACTTGTCTTGTATCTGAGGAAATCCTGACACCTCGTACACAATCAGTACTGTGTCCCAGTTGTTGACTTTCAGAATTGTTGCCGTTACTTGGGCCATGCTGGTGAAAGATGTTAGTCCTATCCGGATTAGGGTACGGAACTCTGCCTGTGGATCTGCAACATGACATCCATTATTTATGAGGTTGCTATCTTATATTATTTTCATAAATGATACATATATATGTTTGTATGTTAGAAGTAGGAGTTGAGTTGTGTGTTAACAACAGGAGTTGAGTTGTATGTTAACAACAGCAGTTGAGTAGGCTGCAATGACATTTGTACAAATTTCAAGTGGACCGTTAGGTTATTGATATTTGGTCCGCTGGGTTCCTTGCGTATCGGAATAATATATGTGAACTTTGGACATGTGGTTAAAAAAATGATTCTAAAATCGTTGAGAATTGACTTAACTGTACTCGGTTTCCCATATGTACTCCGTCACTCTCAACAAAGTGGCACGTCGCCTGCGGAAAGTACTACCTACAGCACGTAACTCCGTAGCTTCAAGTGGTAATCCTCAGGGATCTTAGAAAAAATCCACCATGTAAACAAGACGACGCGAGCCGGATTCTATCCCGTGACCTCTTGAACACAAGGCGAACAACTTAACCACTACGCCAGTTCATATTGGTTAATCCCATTTATATATATATAGCTACTCCAACTTACAGCCGGTTGGAGAGATCATACTTGCAAGGGTAAATAGCCAATTACGTTCACATCTATTCTTTACGCAGGAATATCTCAGCAACAGAGTACCGTCACTGTAGCAACGGCGATGGCCAGTGACAGAGTAATAATCTAGTTTGTCTTAGTGTTAGTTTACATATTTCAAGCAAGAGGTAGTCTGGAAAACGGTGGTGGTCCGTATCACATCACGTCAATGACTCAACACGTCCGACTTCAGTTGCTTATCATTTATTATATCTATCAATCTGTCGGTCTGGTTTGACTCTGTGTCCTGGTGGCGGGGGCAGATTTTGGGTCTTAGTTCGTCCTTCCATCTCTGCTTGTCTCTCTGTCTCTCTATATGTCTACCTTGTTGCATGTCTGTCTGTGTTCATTCAGCTCCGAATTCAGTGTATAAAACAGAAATCAGTTCTCTCCAGTTCCAACGCTGTGATGATAATATGTCTGTTGTTATCTGTAATAAGTGTGTTGTTTATATGAAGGGTTGCTTGAAAGTGGTATATTGAAAATGGCATGGTGAAAGTGGTATGTTGATAGTGGTATGTTGACAGTGGTATGTTGAAAGTGGTATGTTATATATTTTGAACACACAGTAAATTTCCAGACAAGACATATTAACTTAGTCCGGGTATGTGACTGAGATAAAGCGAACTAGTGTCAGAAACACAAAGATTATGGAATATAATTCCTCTGCATGGAGGCAGTGAAACCTCCGTACCATCCATAAATCAATGGCAAACTACTCATCGTAAATAATTTCATATAAATAACTGCAGAAACAGAATAATTGATTAGAGACGACGTCCTTAATGAGATATGAAACCAACATATCGACTTTTCTTATGCTATATGTTCTGGTCGGTATTTGGTTACGGTTCATTCTTATTAGGAATCCAAATATTTGTATTTGTTATTTGTCGATGTTTTCTGTGCATGGTCTTACACCGATTCTTCTCATGATTTCATCATTTCTCATTTTGTCTAGTTTGGTCACTCTTGCGACTTTTCTCAGACATTTCATCTCACATGCTATAAGATTTCTCTGCTGGCCTGTCGTCAGTGTCCATGCCTGACTTTGATTGCAAAGTCTTGGAATAGAAATACTGTAACATTACCTCCTGACATGACATCATGTCAGGGAATACCATCAGGGAATAACATCAGGGAATAACATCAGGGAATAACATCACCGCCTTTCTATCTATCTATCTATCTATCTATCTATCTATCTATCTATCTATCTATCTATCTATCTATCTATCTATCTATCTATCTATCTATCTATCTATCTATCCATCCATCCATCCATCCATCCATCCATATCTATCTATCTATCTATCTATCTATCTATCTATCTATCTATCTATCTATCTATCTATCTATCTATCTATCTATCTATCTATCTATCTATCTATCTATCTATCTATCTATCTATCTATCTATCTATCTATCTATCTATCTATCTATCTATCTATTTATATATACGAGTATATCTATCTATCTGTCTGTCTATCTATATATCTTTCTATCTATTTATATATATATATCTATCTGTCTGTCTATCTATATATATATATATATATATATATATATATATATATATATATATATATATATATATATATATATATATATATATATATATATATATATATATATATATATATATACGATTGTTTGTATTGCGGCGTCAGGGGTGAAAAAGTTCTCTGGAGATGGCCTTCTTGTGCGCTGTTGGTAAGCTTGTTCCTGTGGCTTCTTTGATTTCTGTGATCCATCTTTTACATGGTCTGCCTCTGGTTTTATAACCGTTATGTCTATGTGTCATGGCCATCTGTAGCATGCTATATGTCGGTAGTCTGGAAGCGTGTGAAAACCACTTGATCTGTTGTCTTTTGATGTGTTCCAATACTGGTATTGTTTTGGTTATCTGTCTGGTGCTATCGTTTCTAATTCTATTTCTTAATTACACTCCGTGTATTCTTCGTAGACATGTCATTTCTGTTGTCACTATTTTTCTTTTGTCTTGTGCTGTCATTGTCCAGGTTTGGCACTGGTAGCACAGTGATGGAATAATAAAAGTCTTGTATAATGCAACTTTAGTGTCTATGTTTACTTTTTTGTTCTTGAAAATACGTGTCTATTCGTTGTTACATAATTAGATTACTGGTGTTACATAAATAGGTGTTACATAAATAGAGTTACATAAATAGAGGTGTCACATAAATAGAGTACTGGTGTTACATAATTAGAGTACTGGTGTTACATAATTAGAGTACTGGTGTTACATAAATAGAGGTGTTACATAAATAGAGTACTGGTGTTATATAATTAGAGTACTGGTAGCAACTATAAAGACCAGAACAGAACACTAAACGTGTTTGGACTAGACCAAAAATCTCCAGAAAGTACCATCAAGTGTGCACAATGTTAAATGGTGACACGTACGCACAATGTCAAATGTCATCACGTGTGCACAATGTCAAGTGTCATCACGTGTGCACAATGTCAAGTGTCATCACGTTTGCACAATGCCAATATGGTGTGATACTCATGATGATTGTACATAAAATGTCAAGTGCCGTCTCTTGCGCAGACTGTCAAAGTACGGTCATGTGCTCAAAATTGTAAAGTGCAGTCATGTGCACACAATATACAAGTGTCGTAACGTGCGCACAATTTTAAAGTGCCGTAAAGTGTGCATAATGTACAAGGCGCATCGTGCGCACAATGCTAAAGTGTTTTCACGAGTGCACATTGTTTTTGTGGCATCCCGCGTGCAGAATATCAAAGTGGTGTCACGTGTGCCCAATCTCAAGTGTCGTCACGTGCGCACAATGTCAAAGTGCCGCTTTCTAAAGCAAATATTATTTGATGAATTACAGTAAAGGCATTGTCAGTGAAGCTGTTTGACATCTGTACGCAGAACTATTCCGTGTAGGGCCGTGTAGAAAATGCATGTTTTGGCGAAGGAGATCCATGTAATATATGTATTATGTTTACACACTCCCACATACACGTACGTTCATTCATTTACTAGATTCCTTCTTCTTATAGAAGGTCGGCTATAACAGACCTCCAACATTTGTCTCTTGCCTTGATGGTAGAACCTACTAGACCGTAACCCGTCCATCTCATGATTTTCCCCTCCCACTTGTATATCTGCTTACCTCTTGATCGCCATACTCCGGCTAAAGAAAACAGACAAATCACAAAAGAATACGTTATGTCCAATATACACGACAGACTAGCCATTGCATACCTCTCTTATCCATTCCAAAGTCATGTGACAGACCACCAGCGCTAAGTACTGGAATGTTCCACACAGATGAGTACCTGGCAACAGCTGCCAAGGGAAAATCACAAACTGGTCCAAGGAAAACGTGGACACTTTTTGAGAAGCGAAAGTTGAAGGCTTCTACTGGCCCATAAGTGCTGCTGCATTTCGAGTCTGCGTAGCTGTGAAGCATAAAGTGTTCTGATGTATATACAGTCAGGCAAAACACACATATTGACATGAATATGGACAAGACACACATATTGACATGCATATGGACAAGACACACATATTGACATGCATATGGACAAGACACACATATTGACATGCATATGGACAAAACACACATATCGTACAATAAATATTATTTAACTCACTTAATCAAATCAAAAGTACTAACAGCAATCTACTTTACTGATTAAGAAAAGTAGTAGAAACAATCTACTTTACCGATTTAATTGCTATAAAACTCAGAACACCCACTCCTGAGGCTAATCACTTCAACGGCGTTGGCCACCGTGGTGTCCTTGACATTCAGGTCACGTCCATCAGATCCTGCACCACCGACGATAGATCTAGGTACGCCCTCGAAAATCGTCTCATTTTCGAGTTGGGTACCATCAAGCCATTTGGACTCAATTTCGACAACTCTTTCGCTTAATTCTTGGTCGTATTGGTCTTTGTTACGTCATCGTTTTGTTCTTCTCGTTCCAACTGTATTATCGTTTTTGTGTACTTCCTGTTCGTATGCTTCCGGTATCTATCTAACTACCACATTTCATTCGGATAGGCATTCATTTCTACTTGTGGTTTTTTATGTTTGTATGTTATGTCCGTATCTTGAAAAAGGCCTATTGGTCCGAAACGTCGACTTTGTCCTGTGTATTGTCATTTGTATGATTATATTCTTTGTTTTGTTTTATTGTACGTACCATATTTACATCCGTTAGTGATAGTGTGTAGTGTTTTAGTCATCATTCAGTAGGACTTCATTACCTGTCTTACACGTGAGTATTATTTTCCATTATGTTCTACTAGCAGTACCACCTTCTATTGTTTACCTATTGAAGGAAAATAGTAATGGCAATCTACTTTACTGATTAAAGAAATGTAGTTGTAACAATGTACTTTACTGATTGAAGGAAAATAGTAGTGCTAATCTACTTTACCGATTAAAGAAAAGTAGTAGTAGCAATCTACTTTACCGATTAAAGAAAAGTAGTAGTAGCAATCTACTTTACCGATTAAAGAAATGCAGTAGTTACAATCTACTTTACCGATTAAATAAAAGTAGTAGTAGCAATTTACTTTACCGATTTAAGAAAAGTAGTAGTAGCATTCTACTTTACTGATTAAGAAAAGTAGTAGTAGTAACAATCTACTTTACCTATTAAAGAAATGTAGTAGTAACAATCTACTTTACTGATTGAAGAAATGTAGTATTAACAATCTACTTTACCTATTAAAGAAAGATCGAAGCTAACGTTTGACAGTTTGAAAAATTACAATGGAAAGATCATGATTCTAGTTTTCCCCAAGAACTCCAGAAACAGAGTACTGTGGCTAAATAATCAAAGATGAACATGATTCCGATTGAATGAAGCATGCTGAGTACCCTTGCCTACTGCTAAGGAAAAAATCAATGTTACCTGAAGTATGTCTTGAAGTTACAGGAAAGTCATTTCAACATTTTCTCCAGAGATAGAGGAAACTGTTACTGAGTAACTTTATATCCTTCAGTTACGCTGTATACTTCAGTTACGGTGTATCCTTCAGTTACGGTTATCCTTCACTTACGGTGTATCCTCCAGTTACGGTTTATCCTTAAGTTACTGTGTATCCTTCAGTTACGGTGTATCCTTCAGTTACGGTGTATCCTTCAGTTACGGTGTATCCTTCAGTTACGGTGTATCCTTCAGTTACGGTGTATCCTTCAGTTACTGTTTATCCTTCAGTTACGGTGTATCCTTCAATTACGGTTTATCCCAAGTTACGCTGTATCCTTCAGTTACGGTGTATCCTTCAATTACGGTTTATCCCAAGTTACGCTGTATCCTTCAGTTACGGTGTATCCTTCAATTACGGTTTATCCCAAGTTACGCTGTATCCTTCAGTTACGGTTATCCTTCACTTACGGTGTATCCTCCAGTTACGGTTTATCCTTAAGTTACGGTGTATCCTTCAGTTACGGTTATCCTTCACTTACGGTGTATCCTCCAGTTACGGTTTATCCTTAAGTTACGGTGTATCCTTCAGTTACGGTGTATCCTTCAGTTACGGTGTATCCTTCAGTTACGGTGTATCCTTCAGTTACTGTTTATCCTTCAGTTACGGTGTATCCTTCAATTACGGTTTATCCCAAGTTACGCTGTATCCTTCAGTTACGGTGTATCCTTCAATTACGGTTTATCCCAAGTTACGCTGTTTCCTTCAGTTACGGTTTATCGTTCAGTTACGGTTTATCCTTAAGTTACGCTGTATCCTTCAGTTACGGTGTATCCTTCAGTTACGCTGTATCCTTCAGTTACATTGTACCCTTCAGTTACGCTGTATCCTTCAGTTACGCTGTATCCTTCAGTTACGGTGTATCCTTCAGTTACGGTTTATCCTTCACTTTCGGTGTATCCTTCAGTTACGGTGTATCCTTAAATTACGGTTTATCCTTCAGTTGTGGTGTATCGTTCAGTTACTGTGTATCCTTAAATTACGGTTTATCCTTCAGTTACGGTGTATCCTTCAGTTACGGTGTATCCTTCAGTTATGGTTTATCCTTCAGTTACGGTGTATCCTTCAGTTACGGTGTATCCTTCATTTACGGTGTATCCTTAAATTACGGTATGTCCTTCAATTACGGTGTATCCTTCAGTTATGGTGTATCCTTAAATTACTGTGTATCCTTCAGTACGGTGTATCCTTCAGTTACGGTGTATCCTTAAATTACTGTGTATCCATCAGTTACGGTGTATCCTTCAGTTACGGTGTATCCTTCAGTTACGGTGTATCCTTAAATTACTGTGTATCCTTCAGTTACGGTGTATCCTTCAGTTACGGTGTATCCTTCAGTAACGGTGTATCCTTAAATTACTGTGTATCCTTCAGTTACGGTGTATCCTTCAGTTACTGTGTATCCGTCAGTAACGGTGTATCCTTCAGTTATGGTTTATCCTTCAGTTACGGTGTATGAGATAATAAGGTAGCACACATAACGCAGGAAGTAGCAATCAACAAAACATTTGTGACTTTTAATTTTATCGGCAATTTCACATTCAGTATGTTGTCATTGCTTTCTCAAAGATCATGAAGAACAATTGCCTGCAGCGAGAAGTGAACCAGGTGCTTTGGCCGCCACATGCGTGCTCTGTACCACGTCGACACACAGTAGGACATGAATCTATCATGAGAAAACAAATAGTCGTTTTATGGAAACGATTCATTCTTGATTCTTGATTCTTGATTAGGAACAAGCGTCACAGCACTAGAGGGCATTCCAATATATGATCTGCTTGCCGTTCCGTCAGCCATCTAAAAGTGTATAAGCTCAGTTCCCCAGTCAGTTGCTGATTACGCGTTCTTCTGATCAATACGGAGAGGGAGCACTTTCTCCCATCACCTCCTATCACTCCCATTTCTACCGTTCTCTGAATATGACATTGTCACGTTCGACTTCCTCCTCGTCTTCTCCTACGTTAACCATGACTGCTCTAATCAATTTAATCCTGTCTCTTCTTATCTCGATGCCGTTCACCAAAGACCTACCAGCCAACACATCGGCTCTTTCGTTTCCCCTGACCCCAGCATGACCAGAACAGTAGATCCATGTAATGCTCTGCGCATTGTTGAGAAGAGTGACCCATTCAGTTCTGATCATATACTTTTCTATCTTGCGCAGCATACTTGGAGAGTCCGATAGAATCACCGAGTCTGTTGGTGGTTGCGTCGCCAGCCAAGTGAGAGCTGCTGTCACCGCTTCTAATTCCATTCTTATACTCGATGTTGTAATGGGGTAAGCAGTTGAATTCTCTGTTAATTTCTAACCACTTTGGTAGACCACGAAACTCCAACCACACCCGTTTGTTTCGTGCGTTACTGGGCCGTCTGTGAAAATTATTGTATCGCGTGGCTTCGAGTGTTGCAGTGTGAGTTCTTGGATCATTCCCTCTGTTCTGTTGGCAGCCATGTCGCGGTACGCTCTTCCCAGTTGTAAATAATTTTCTCTTTGTCAAATGTCACCCATTCACAGCCTCTTCCCACTTCCTCCAGCTCACAAACTCTGAGTAGGGAATCCTCTGCTTCTGCCATCCAGGACATTTCCTGTCTTGATTCGCTTTCCTTTTGGGATGTCTAGAGATTGTTGTAAGACTTGCTGATGGCAACGAAAGTCATGGGAAATACAAGCGTCGATATGTAAGTTAAACTCTAGTGTCTGTCATAGAGTACAAGAACATTTATTTGTCAGTCTGCTAGTAAGTTAGTCAGTTAGTTAATTAGTTAGTTATTTAGTTAGTTAGTTAGTTAGCAAGCTAGCTAGCTAGTTAGATAGTTAGATAGTTAGATAGTTAGTTAGTTAGTTAGTTAGTTAGTTAGTTAGTTAGTTAGTTAGTTAGTTAGTTAGTTAGTTAGTTAGTTAGTTAGTTAGTTAGTTAGTTAGTTAGTTAGTTAGTTAGTTAGAAAGTTAGTTAGCTAGCTAGCTATTTAGAGTTAGTTAGTAAGTTAGTTAGTTAGTTAGTTAGTTAGTTAGTTAGTTAGTTAGTTAGTTAGTTAGTTAGTTAGTTAGTTAGTTAGTTAGTTAGTTAGTTAGTTAGTTAGCTAGTTAGAGTTAGTTAGTTAGAGTTAGTTAGTAAGTTTATTTATTTAGTTAGTTAGTTAGTTAGTTAGCTAGTTAGCTAGCTAGTTAGAGTTAGTTAGTTAGTTAGTTAGTTAGTTAGATAGTTAGTTAGTTAGATAGTTAGTTAGTTAGTTAGTTAGTTAGTTAGTTAGTTAGTTAGTTAGTTAGTTATTTAGTTAGTTAGTTAGTTAGTTAGTTAGTTAGTTAGTTAGTTAGTTAGTTAGTTAGTTAGTTAGTTAGTTAGTTAGATAGTTAGTTCGTTAGTTAGTTAGTTGGATAGTTAGTTTGTTAGTTAGTTAGTTAGTTAGTTAGTTAGTTAGTTAGTTAGTTAGTTAGTTAGTTAGTTAGTTAGTTAGTTAGTTAGTTAGTTAGTTAGTTAGTTAGTTAGTTAGTTAGTTAGTTAGCTAGCTAGCTAATTAGAGTTAGTTAGTTAGCTATCTAGTTAGAGTTAGTTAGTAAGTTTATTTATTTAGTTAGTTAGTTAGTTAGCTAGTTAGCTAGATAGTTAGAGTTAGTTAGTTAGAGTTAGTTAGTAAGTTTATTTATTTAGTTAGTTAGTTAGTTAGTTAGTTAGCTAGTTAGCTAGCTAGTTAGAGTTAGTTAGTTAGTTAGTTAGATAGTTAGTTAGTTAGATAGTTAGTTAATTAGTTAGTTAGTTAGATACTTAGTTAGTTAGTTAGATAGGTAGTTAGTTAGTTAGTTAGTTAGTTAGTTAGTTAGTTAGTTAGTTAGTTAGTTAGTTAGTTAGTTAGTTAGTTAGTTAGTTAGTTAGTTAGTTAGTTAGTTAGTTAGTTAGTTAGTTAGTTAGTTAGTTAGTTAGTTAGTTAGTTAGATAGTTAGTTAGCTAGTTAGTTAGTTAGCTAATTAGTTAGTTAGTTAGTTAGATACTTAGTTAGTTAGATAGGTAGTTAGTTAGTTAGTTAGTTAGTTATTTAGTTAGTTAGTTAGTTGGATAGTTAGTTAGTTAGTTAGTTAGTTGGTTAGTTAGTTAGTTAGTTAGTTAGTTAGTTAGTTAGTTAGTTAGTTAGTTAGTTAGTTAGTTAGTTAGTTAGTTAGTTAGTTAGTTAGTTAGTTAGTTAGTTAGTTAGTTAGTCAGTTAGTTAGTCAGTTAGTTTGTCAGTTAATTAGTCAGTTAGTTAGTCAGTTAGTTAGTCAGTTAGTTAGTCGTCGGATCATCATCACTGCAAACTGAACACGTCCTTAATAGCTCTGATCTCTCCCTGCGTGCATCCGACATTCACACCAGTTGATCTGCTCCCTCAAGAACATGACGTCAGTACAGATACACATGTCGAGTTGTAAGTTAGGTCCCACTGTCTGGAAGTGGCGTAGCGTCGATAGATGCCAAAAACGACCGGGGTCCCCTTTAAACAACGTAAGTAGCATTTACAAATTAATATCATCATCAGGTGCCATCTCGGCTGGCGAGGGCGGTCATGGCTCTCTACAGATCTCTGTCCACAGTATTATGTATAAAGGTCGTTGTTGTTTCCTTGCCGTGCCAGGCTGTCAACCTGTCTAATATTTTCTCACGTTGTCGCCCTCTGTCTATGTTGTCTTCAATTTTACGTACAAATAAAAAGGTTTCTCAACGCCCCTTCTCTAAAAACTCACACTACGCCACGGCTAACATGTACGCTACTCCACTGATGTCTGGCACGCTGCGCCACCGCTATCTGGCACCGAGAACAAAAGTGATAAACACTATTACCCAGGGATCTCAATCAAGCATACGATGAAATATTCGTTGTGTCAGGCAGAAAGATTATCTCTATACTTCAAGCCACGACCTCCATTATTTTTAGTTAAAACTTTGATAGACACGTTTGATGATGTGCATATGACAGTTATTTGGTGGAAAACGAAAAGAAACTTTACGTAGAACTATTACAAGAGAACATTTCACCATCGGTATCAGAAACAATGAAGATCTAACGCAAATTGCAATGAAACGAGAGACATGGAAATCTATGACATCCGCCCTATGTGCCGTCTTTGGCCCTAGAGGAATAACTAACTAACTAACTAACTGATAGAACTACATTAGCCTAACTTGCGATGGTGAAACATTCGTGCCTTACCATAAGATGTCCAATTGTATCATCATCAGCCATTTTTCTATCCAATATGTAATAGACTTCCAACTTCTTCTGTCCCTTGCCGTGGTAGTGTACTATGTCCAAGAGTCTGCATTGTCCAACTCATGATGGTTTCCCCACGCATATCTATTGTATTTTCACTGATGCCACGAGATGGGTTTCCCTAATCGTGTGATACATAACTATGATGTTCCTGGTAGTATACATGATTTTCCAAATCCTTGTGCTATACTTTTCTTGTTTTCCCGAGTCTGTTGCTATATTTTCCTTTTTTTCCGACTCTTGTGTTATACATCTCTAGTTTCTCTATTAGTGTGCTCTATATGTCCTGCAATTTACACATTTACCGCTGCATTATTTGGAACGATTCTAAGATTTATTATTGATTTGACTCGCATTCTTGTCCATATTTTTATTTCTTGATTTGTATTTGAAACAACATCACTGCACTGGGGACAGTCCCACAACATCACTGCACTGGGGATAGTCCCACAACATCACTGCACTGGGGACAGTCCCACAACATCACTGCACTGGGGACAGCCCCACAACATCACTGCACTGGGGACAGTCCCACAACATCACTGCACTGGGGACAGTTCCACAACATCACTGCACTGGAGACAGTTCCACAAATGCTCTGCTTTTTAGTCCATTGACAATACATGGAAGTATAAACTCATTGTACCAGTCAGTATATAGTTCTACGCACATAGGATCTTCTCAGAGACGTGCTCATTTTCTCTTTCTTGATTTCTCCCATTTTCGTATTCTCTGAACATTAATATTGTTTTAATTTAACTTTCTCTTCATCACTTTCAGCCGTGTCTTCATCAATTCCAGCCGTGTTTTCATCAATTCCAGCCGTGTCTTCATCAATTCCAGCCGTGTCTTCATCAATTCCAGCCGTGTCTTCATCACTTTCAGCCGTGTCTTCATCACTTTCAGCCTTGTCTTCATCACTTTCAGCCTTGTCTTCATCACTTTCAGCCGTGTCTTCATCACTTTCAGCCTTGTCTTCATCACTTTCAGCCTTGCCTTCATCACTTTCAGCCTTGTCTTCATCACTTTCAGCCTTGTCTTCATCACTTTCAGCCTTGTCTTCATCACTTTCAGCCGTATTTTCATCACTTTTAACCTTATTTTCGTAACTTTATGGCGTATTCATAACTGCCATAGGTAACTGGACCAATCTCTTATCGCACATCCATTCATTATATCACTGCTCGTTATTATTCCAGCCCGGTAGACTTATACAAGTTAGTAAACCATATGTATTCTGGCCCAAAAGACTCCTATAAGTCATACTCCATTGACATTCATGTTTTTTTCCCCGGATTTTCGGATGTTTCCAATCGAAAGTGTAATATGTCCACATTACTTCTTGCATGATTTTTATGTGTATTGATATCAATTTTGTTAAGTTATTGATAAGTTTTGATAATGGAGGTCTGTGACGTCATTTTTCCTTATATGTTATATATATTTTCCAATTTACTTATATTTGTAAAATAATAACTATTTTATTAACTTTGGTCTCATTTATTTTGAAATATATCCTGGCAAATGCTTCTAGCATCATGTTTGCAAATTTACGCCATTTTGTAAGAAAAATTAGCCATATCTTCATTTGAGTTTCGTGTAAAGTTAAGTCTACTGTTTTTGATAGATGTCGAAATTCTTTCTAAATAATAAATTTTTTATGCACTATGCATATATATTATTCATTATTGTGTTCGTAATTGGATTATCTAACATAAATTATACAGTTTGAGTGGAATTTATTGATTCAAAAATGCGGTACGGCCAAATATAATATCTAAAATAATATTTATTTGTCATTTACATATTTTCTTTTCTGTCTAAAATAACTTTTATATATTAACATAATTTTTTTTTCCTAATGATCTTGTGATAATCACATTCTCTGTGCATTTCTGTTTCGAAATATATATATATATTACATTATAATATAAATATATTTAGAAGTAATATTTCTTGTTTCCGTGATGCATGTGCACACAAAAAAATAGAACAAAATTTAATTACGTTTAAACGCTAAAAATATTCCGGCAGGAATCAGTTAATGCATAAAGCCTCTGACTCCTGTTTGGTGCTGGGCAGTACTACATCCATATGGTTTGGATGCTGCTGAGAATCGTTACCCACTTATTTCTATCTGTAACCATTCTATTTTGTGTATCACGCTCTTATATTGATAGACTCACTGTGTATGTTGTCATTAACTGCATGAGACTCGCTGTAACCGCTTCTATCTATTCCCATACTCGATGTTTCTATTAGATAAGGCAGTGCATCTGTCAACAACTTCTGTATAGTTTTGGTAGACGAAGATACCCCATCATTATCTGTTTGTTTATTTTAAGCGATAAATACTTTATAAATGTGATATTGTTACAAAATATTCTAACTTCCATTTAGTGAACAAAATGTTCAATGTGATATTGTTACAAAATATTGTAATTACCATTTAGTGAAAACACTGTTAAAATAAAAGAAATAATAAACAAAGCAGCAAGGACATTAGCTACATTGTTGCAGTTTGTTTCTCTTACTACTGAACCATTTGCATAAATGATCGTGTCCTGTGACAGTTCTTGTACCGTTTCTTCAGCTCTTGTCGCAGTCATGTCATAGCACTATTTGTCTCTCTTCCTAACTGTATCACAAAGACTTTCATTTGATATTTCTACCACTTTCATTTGATATTTCTACCACTTTCATTTGATATTTCTACCACTTTCATTTGATATTTCTACCACTTTCATTTGATATTTCTACCACTTTCATTTGATATTTCTACCACTTTCATTTGATATTTCTACCACTTTCATTTGATATTTCTACCACTTTCATTTGATATTTCTACCACTTTAATTTGATATTTCTACCACTTTCATGTAATATTTCTATCACTTTCATTTTTTCTTCCAACTCTCTCCAGCTCAAAGACTGTGAAGGGTATCTTCCGTCTCAACCTCTGGTTTCCTCATCTTCAATTCATCGTTTTCTTTCCTTTCATTCTCAAATTCCTGCAGATTAGCAGGATGTAGTCCTGGGAACGGAATGTGTGGTTTCATGGCTTACAGCTTAGCTGCGATATATGTGCAATATATATTCAGAAAATTAATATACTGAATCGACCAGTGGCCGAGCAGATCGATCGACGTAGAACAGAGAAACCCTAGATGGTTTAGTCTAAAGAGAAACCTTCCCATTGAATACAAAGATACATGAGCACTATTGAGGAGGAAACCAAAACAAAATACAACAAGCAAATGATTTATAAGAATAAAAAATGTGCATACTTACAGCAGACGTATTGTGTTCTTGGTAAATATTCCCCTGTGTTGGAGTTTGGTGACTGTGACATCAATAGCCGGTCTGACTCGCATGATTGAGAATGGATACTTGGGGTTGTTTGGTAGAATAACCGCTATGTACACCACTCTACTGGAACAGGAGGCGTCCATCACGTAAGACGTCATTGTCAGAAACAGACATATCAATCGAACATCCATCTTGTAGTCTGGTTGTGGATTTTCGAAGTGTCGGTTACAAAATAACTGTTGACTGCATGCGATATGCCTAGATAATCGTGAATGTTTACTTCGGAATATAAGTGTATCACATGGAAATACAAATGTATCACACGGGAATTTAAATGTATCACACGGGAATACAGATGTATCACACGGGAATATAGATGTTGAAATATTTATTATTGTATATTATTTCCTTGATTAACAGATGTACAGTAATTTCACAAAGAACAGTCTCGTCACTGAATTGTGCCTACTAAAAAAGCACTTTCGGCCATATAAGTTATGTCTTTCAAATTACCACGACGTGTATAGTGTTAATTTTTCAAATATTTTTCTTTTCGGATTTAGTCTAGGACGTCACAATTGTTAGGATTGTATTCCAACCATTCGACCGTTCATTCCGCATACGGGGATGTTCATATATGTCGTCAACAGTTTTTCTACCTTTTATACACTCCCCACCCCAGCCCCTTGCCAATACCTTGTAAGAAATTCAGGAATTTTCCCTGCGAATGATGTCACAAAACATTTTACCTTAACCCTAACCCTTACCCTTACAGTTAAATCATTCCTTTTTTTCAGCAGTATAGGGGCGAAAGAAAAGACATCACGTTTTTCATATATGTAGACTTTATTGTCCCACCCCTTAGCTGCGGAGGTATCCTTAAGGATACTGTGAGGGTTGCCACCATTTTGCCACCAACCTCTACTTAATTTCCCTGGAAAACAATTCATCTGGATGAATTAAGATAAGCTCCATGCATATTTTTTTTCACCTGGGAAGCTAAGAAGAGAACGATATACGCCATATGGCAGTGGCTTATCATCGTATCCTTAAGAATACCCCCGCAGCTAAGGGGTTTTTAAATAGTTTACTTTGTGTATTAAAAACAGTTTTATTGACGTCAACTTTTGTCAATACTTTCGAACCTCCTTCCCTTGTCAACAACTGTTACACTTGCTCAAACTCCTGCTCCCCTAATTGATGATGTAATGTATGCTCGACCCTTGCCTACGTAGCCACGATATACTACATAGAACATATCTTTAATAACCGAATTTTGTGTCCATCTTATGAGAATCATTAGTAATCAGGTTTAATCATCACAAGATTCGGTTTTTCAAACAAGGACGATCAGAGCGGACATGGATAACAAGATTCGGTTTTTCAAACAAGGACGATCAGGGCGGACATGGATAACAAGATTCGGTTTTTCAAACAAGGACGACCAGAGCGAACATGGATAACAAGATTCGGTTTTTCAAACAAGGACGATCAGAGCGAACATGGATACCAAGAATCGGTTTTTCAAACAAGGACGACCAGAACGAACATGGATAACAAGATTCGGTTTTTCAAACAAGGACGATCAGAGCAGACATGGATAACAAGATTCGGTTTTTCAAACAAGGACGATCAGAGCGGACATGGATAACAAGATTCGGTTTTTCAAACAAGGACGATCAGAGCAGACATGGATATACACCATCAAACATAGACTAGTATACCATTCTATAAAGATACATTCTATAGACTATATTTCTTTTTGTGGGGGTACTGTTCTGCTGAAACTTGCTTAAATAAGGCAATATAGACGTGGAAAGAAACGAAAAACTACCGCATTGTTTTCCCAATAAGAATGTCATAGCGACACACAGAAGTAGGCCTACAGTCCTTAGTGTTAATATTGCAACATGGAGCGTCAGATCGTTAGCGCAGAGTGGTAAATCAAACATCAAACAAGAAATGGAAATTATGAAAGGAAATATATTAGGAATTAGTGATATGAAGTGGACTGATGCATGCGAGATACAATCAGATAAATTTAAAGTCATATACTCAGGTGAACAAAAACACGAGAAAGGTGTAGACCAATTATGTATTAGAAATACAAACAAGGAAAACGATGAAGGGTTTCATGACAATATCAGATCGGGTAATATTAGTGAAACTAACAGGAAAACCATTGGATATTAACATTATACATGTAAAAAGAATGATGGTCAATCAACAAGGTACTGGGACTGTCAATCAACGTGTAATGGCGGATACACTCAAGGAAAGATCTGAGCACCTATGGACTTGTCCGGAGTGCAATGACGATGATCCAACGACTAACTAACTAACTAACTAACTAACATTGTACAAGTATACGCACCCACATCAAACAGTTCAGAGAAGGACATAGAAAATGTCTATGGAGAACTAGAAATTGCAATGAAACAGTATCGCAATCATGAAGTAACTGTAGTGATTAGGAACTTTAACGTAAAAATCAGGGGATACAGAGATACAGGAAGG
>CM067302.1:6431500-6504000 GCA_034231615.1 Meghimatium bilineatum
AATATTGGCATCGACATTTTCTTTTGCAATATTCTTATATCCAGAATTCTCTATTTTTATCAGATTTTACTTTACAATATTTTATAAGCGGGCACTTTCAAAGAATGTTTTTTGTCATTTTTTTCCAGCGGTCCATTTTCTGATATTGGCTGAAATTCTATAAAGCATAGAAAGGCAGGAATAAATGGATTGAAAAACTATTTAGAGGTACATCTTTAAAAGTAAATTTTGATGAACACTCTCGCGATAAAACATATTAAAACATAGCGAACGCGAATGAAGATATTTTAATCATAATGTAAAATGGTTTGGTTACGTTATGAGAATGAGCCACAACTAAATACAAATACGACATTATAACAGAAGAAAATCTGGACATAGAACCAAAGTTAAATCAAGAAAATGTGGATATAAAAAAACAAAAACCAAATTACCGTTGAACCGTTGCTATTGACAAAGTACTAACAAGCCATTCAAAAGAATTAATGAGGCCTTCTTTCATTACTTTTCTTGATTATTTCCATGTTTTCCCTTGGCCAATATTGATATACTTGGAATCGCATGCCAAAAAATAGCCAAAGTTACTCCAAGTAAATTAATAATAACCAATGAAATGCTTGATGATAATCAAAACCGTACAGTCTAAGAAACCTCATCGGAGTACATTGGCAGGATCGAGTACCAGATACGGAAATCCTTCAAATGTCCCTTATGCAAAGCATCCTACTGACGAGAGGTCCCAACTCCGCTCAACTGGGCACATCGTCCGTATGCAATACAAGAGCCTTCTAAAGAGATTATTCTATGGGGAGCTGTGAGATGGTAAACATTCTAGCAGAGGGCAGTAAAAGAGATTATTCTATGGGAAGCTGTGAGATGGTAAACATTCTAGCAGAGGGCAGTAAAAGAGATTATTCTATGGGGAGCTTTGAGATGGTAAACATTCTAGCAGAGGGCAGTAAAAGAGATTATTCTATGGGGAGCTGTGAGATGGTAAACAATCTAGCAGAGGGCAGTAAAAGAGATTATTATATGGGGAGCTGTGAGATGGTAAACATTCTAGCAGAGGGCAGTAAAAGAGATTATTTATGGGGAGCTGTGAGATGGTAAACATTCTACCAGAGGGCAGTAAAAGAGATTATTCTATGGGGAGCTGTGAGATGGTAAACATTCTAGCAGAGGGCAGTAAAAGAGATTACTCTATGGGGAGCTGTGAGATGGTAAACATTCTAGCAGAGGGCAGTAAAAGAGATTATTCTATGGGGAGTTGTGAGATGGTAAACATTCTAGCAGAGGGCAGTAAAAGAGATTATTCTATGGGGAGCTTTGAGATGGTAAACATTCTACCAGAGGGCAGTAAAAGAGATTATTCTATGGGGAGCTGTGAGATGGTAAACAATCTAGCAGAGGGCAGTAAAAGAGATTATTATATGGGGAGCTGTGAGATGGTAAACATTCTAGCAGAGGGCAGTAAAAGAGATTATTTATGGGGAGCTGTGAGATGGTAAACATTCTACCAGAGGGCAGTAAAAGAGATTATTCTATGGGGAGCTGTGAGATGGTAAACATTCTAGCAGAGGGCAGTAAAAGAGATTATTCTATGGGGAGCTGTGAGATGGTAAACATTCTAGCAGAGGGCAGTAAAAGAGATTATTCTATGGGGAGCTGTGAGATGGTAAACATTCTAGCAGAGGGCAGTAAAAGAGATTATTCTATGGGGAGCTGTGAGATAGTAAACATTCTAGCTGGGGGCAGAAGAGCTACAGATTATGATGAAAGTGATACAGATTAAATAACACATACGGAAGAAGGATAGATTATTGTAAGAATGGGTGAACACCCAAATGTTTCCCCTCAGGTTGAAATATGTAGTATTTCCTCAGTATGAAAGAACATTTCAACAAATTTTCAGAGACTATTGTATATAATAAAGTATATATGCGAGTGTGTATATATACATCCATGTGAATATGAATCTCATTTTTAAAAAAAAATAATTTTAAAATAAAAATTAAAAAATAAAATATTACAAAATAAAATATTAAAAAAATAAATTCTGAACAGGTACCTCGACACCAGCGACGTCAAAAACGGACGAATCATTGAAAATTAACAACAAGAGTCCTACCAGGAAGTCAACAACAGATCAGTAGTAAAGAAAGAACCGGTCAACGAAAAACATCAAATCAATAGCTTCCAGGGTTATCAAGAAAACAATACACCAGTCCAAAAGTATCCAGAATAACCAAGAAAACAAGTAACAGCAAACCAGGATCCAAAACACCATTCAATGATTTATCAAAACACCATTCAATGATTTATCAAAACACCATTCAATGATTTATCAAAAACAGTCCTTTTTAGGGCTAACCTTTAATCCCCCCTCCCCCCACTATTTATTGTCCTTTTCAAGACAAACCAGAACCCAGGTCATTCCCTCAGACCCTAACCACCCAGGTCATTCGACCACAAGATACGCCCCGATATAACCAAAGAAAATTATTTAACGGTTGAAAAAGGCGTGACTTTCTCAAGAAAGGCAAATCCAGTCATAAACAAACAAACAAGTAAAAGCGCTTCAAGAATCACCTAACAAACTCTCTCAAGCACTGTGGCATTGATTCTAGCTCCTTGCGCTCAGCTTGGCACGCCTAGATCACCGTTGGCATCATTAAATTAGAAAAAGGAAGAATACTGCGGGAAATTTACAAGCGACGGAAATGGAAAGACAAATCTGATAACTCTTCTACCCCAAATCCTCTACTCTCGTGCACGCACTGCAATAGAACTTTCCAGACATAAATCGGACTCATCAGGCATCTACGAACTCACAAAGCAAATTAGACAATCACACTTTTTTTTATCTTGCCCATGTCATTTATTGTTTTCACCTGCCCTGCTCATCTTCGCTTGCGAAGGAGGTACATCATCGTCAATTTAAAAAACGTACCGAATGAAGGCATGTTTACATTTAACAGTTAGGTCTTCTATAGCCGACAGCCGCGGTTAAACAAACATGGACTTGGAGCAAACACGGAGTTTCCGACCCATACGCTTAGCGGCAAGTGTGGATAATACGAACCATTATTGACCTGGGGGACGAGAATAGACAATACTAATTTAAATCTAGACGATGAATATTAAGTGATTATGTCTGATGGTATCGGAATGTCGATACTCTGATGTTGATTAGGTGTATCGATTATCGTATGTCTACACGGAACTGTGGTCAGCGGAATAACATCTTTTGAATTAAAGTGATATAAAAAAGTTCTGAGAATACAGTAGACAGCAAGAAGAACAAACCAGGAGGTGTTAAGAACAAGCAACGTCTAGGAAGGCTGGCTTCTGAACACCATCTTAATGAAAAAGCTAGTTGTTTTCGGTCACATTAAGAGACACGAAGGCACGGAGAGAGTATTACTGGAGGGGATGATAGAACGCAACAGGGGCAAAGGCCGCCCAAAACGCCATTGGACAAAAGACATTCAATAATGCATGGACATGTCACTAAAAGAAATGGGACAGCTTGCTGAAGACCATGGAGAATTCAAGATATCCATAGAGAATACTACGTTCTGGAAAGAATGTCACCTGATGATGATGACACTGCGAATTTACATAGGTGTCCAGATTTCCGCTTCAGTAAATATCCACCTGTGTTTGTGACAGCGTAAGTAAACCTAAACCAAATTCCACCAAAGATAATACACCGTCTGAAAAAGGGTTCGTTGCGGCATTTCTGCAGATGCCGTGCTATTATCTGCACTGACACCCTTCCCAGATTTATGAATGACATTGTGCACATGTTTCGCGAAAGATAGACTTCTATCAAAAGTGATGCCTAGATATTTCATACTATGCTCCCTGGGAATGTTGGTGCCCAAGCATGTGACTGCTGGTAATGTGTCTGTGACTATATTGTTGCTCTGTGAGAGCCAGACTATGTTTGCAATGGTGGGATTGATAACTGCCTTAAAGTTCGTGCATCACAGCGAGAGATGTTCTAGATTACTCTAGATGCGATCAATCATGCCTCTTCTGTTTCAACCTGTCTTGTACAGCAAGAGTTCGTCCGCATATTTTAGTATTCTGCCGTGTCCAGACTTCTGAAGCTGCGCTTTTTCGTATGAGTAGACGTTGAAGAGTACACGTCATAGTGGCGATCCCTGCGGCAATCACAGTGCTGTAGTTCTGATCTCTAATGTCTAGGATCCCAATTTCAGGGCAACATGTCTGGACATTAACACCATTGCTATCCATCGAATTATCCACCAGTCGATGCTGAGTTCGCTTAGCAGATGTATTAGCTGGCCAAAGCTGACTCTGTTGTAAGCATCTTCTAGGTGGACCGTGGCGACCACTGTTTCCTCCTTTGGTTGAAAGCCCTCGTAGATGTCATAGACGAGGATTGCCACATTTGCGATCGTCTCTCTCACAGGTCTGTATGCAACTAGACTGTCCAGAAATAAATCTCTATTTTCCAAATCGAAGGCCAGTCCTCTAACGTCAAGCACATTACTGTAAACATTTTATAATATATCTACTATCTTCCCACACACGACAATTATGTTTCTCTAATCTTGTCTACTCCATAATGAAAGCTACAGGATTATTTTAATCTGGGACCTGCCAAGATAAGAGGTTGTGCTTGAGCATCGTATTATCAAAGCCATCTACGGTTTGACCACACATCGGGGGTGGACAATGCGGCTGACATGAGAATTGTGGCTTGTCAATACATTTATACCAGATGACCGACTTGATTTAAAATGAATGAATACACTAGGTCATGTGCTCATTAACTATAATATCTAGGTTCCACTACCAAGCTGTAAGCCACGACGATAATTATTGAAACGCAAACTTTTAATACGTCAGGTATTCTGTCTTCTTCCCCGTTCCTTCTCAAACTCCTGCAGATTATCAGGATGTATTCTAGAGAATGGAATGTGTTGTGTCATGGTTTACCGCGTAACAGAGATATCTGCGCCTTTTTTCCGAACCCCCTACCCCCCCCCCCCCCGACATCGGCGTGTCTTCTGGGACAATCTGACCCTCTTTCGGATGGGATAGCCAACTCCACTTTCAAACCTCTTTAGTCGTCTCTTGTGACGTGCATTGAAGGTAATATATCACTATTTTTGCTCACCATTCAGACTCCAGCAATACACGGGGTTAACGTCAGGTTTGTTATAATGCCTAAAGGCGTGTTCGGAACTAAGACTATGTGATAAAACGTGTCCGGAACTAACTAAGGTTTGATAACTACTGATGATGTTCGTCCGTCGTAATCGACGATGACCAAATACTCAAACATAATAATAATAACAATAAATAATACAAAATAATAGTTATTAGTGCGTTTTTAAATGACTAACAAGTCCAAGGCGCGCACAAAATGTTCTTCTACAGAATTGACAACTGTAGAGTTGCCAATATCTTTGGGCCGTTGAGATATATTTTTTTTTATTTTTTACGTGCCCGCTTCTGTCCTGCAGTATCTTGTCTGGTCTCTTCAGCCGTTAGTGCTCCCGTTCTAAGGCTGTAACGCCATGATGTTCTATCCTGAGCGAGGCTCTCACAAGCGCCTTCATCAATTTTAACATGTAATAAGATGATCAGATGTGATAACTATTAATTGATTCGTGGACTAACTTCTACCAGCGCTGGAGAGACCATCGTGTATTGTTATGGACAGTGGTTACTATCACAACGTACGAAGACAACATTTGCACACCATCAAGCACAAAACAAGAAATAATGACATGGCTCACAAAAAGAAAATGTATCTTTTTGCAGAAATTGAATTAAACCAGAATTGTTAGAAATTGTGAGACAGACAAAGAAGACGACGACTTTTGTAATTGATGGGTGTGGCCCGTAGAGAACCCCTGACAAAGACTTCAAAAAGAACAATGAACCAACATAGAACCGGAACCCCTGACAAAGACTCGCACGAGGTGTTCCACTGTCTATGAATTTTCCTCGAGTAGTTGGACGTACTGTGCCTGTGCCCATCGGGTACTGAACCGTTTCTTATCTGTAAGCCTGGTTCCTTAAGAGGAAGAACTCAACAGAAGAGTTGGACCCTGGCTCCTTCGCCCTCTTAGCCGTGGTGTCATTCACCGACATCGTGAACCCCTTGCCCATTATTGAATTGATAACATTATTGAATTGATAACATTATTGAATTGATAACATTATTGAATTGATAACATTATTGAATTGATAACATTATTGAATTGATAACATTATTGAATTGATAACATTATTGAATTGATAACATTATTGCTGTGTGTGGTTATATTTTAAGTACGAGTATTAGGTATGTTGATTATCATCTTCGCACACCGGACAAGTCCATAGGTGATCAGATCTCCGCTTCAGTAAATCTCTCAGGGTATAACGGCTGATGGTTCCGGTTCTATGTTGGTTCACTGAACTTTTTGAAGTCTTTGTCAGGGGTTCTTTACGGGCCACACCCATCCTCACTCCCAATTCCCGCATTCTTGATATTGACTCATGCTCATTCATCTCAAAATCCTCTGAACGTGAGGATTCACGAAGAGCAATGAATGTTTCTGCTCGGTCCATAGACTGACCATCTGATGTGGTGGCGAGGCTAACTAATTGGTCGGTTCGTTCGTTTCTCTCCACGCCCTTGTGTCCGGGGACAAAAATATGCGTGAGTTTTCGTAGTGTTGCCCGCATTTTTGCTCTCACTAATGACTTAATCCATTCCCTACGTACATCACCTGTTTTGACTTTCTGAATCATATTCAGAGAGTCACTTAGTATGCACATATGGGAATAGGCGTGAAATTCCAGCCAGTAAAGTGCCTGCGTTAAGGCGAGTACTTCCATTGTTAGGCTTCTTGTTGTTGAGGTAACGGCACCACTGTCTTCGTGTACCTTTCATCCTTTTGATCTGATAGTAAGGCCCATGCACATCGGTGGTGACGGATGACCGACCCGTCCGTGTAGATCACAACATCTGTGACATCGGTATAGTCGCAGATTAGTGCCTTGACCTCAGCATCCACGCTCACGGGGCTGAGTTCCCTGCACTCTCTATTGAGTTTAATGACGGTCTTGACTTCCTCTTAAAGGATCGTAGGAATAGGTATCCATTCCTCGCCTGGAGTTATGTCTTCTGGGGCACAGATATGTTTAACGGTATCCTCAGCCCGGGCCATCCACGATGTGCCTCTCTTGAGCCTGCGTCCCTTCACACGAGGAAGCTCGATGTATGGTCTATGTTAGAACTCACTCTGAGGTATACCCGGACACGCCACATATCTATTATGTGAGATATGTTCAAAACTTAAGGAGAAATATCATAGCCACAAGGGCGTGTCCCTTGTGCAACCAATGATGATACGTATCGCTTCGTTTTGATTCCTCTCCAGCCTCTCAATCTGTATGTGATTGGCGGAGATTGTGGCGCCTGCATATTTAATGACAGGGAGAACAAGATCCTCAAATAAGATTACGAGCTATCGTTGTTTAGTGTCAGCCGCTGCCATCACTCTCAGAGCTGACAGACCTTTGTGGGCCTTAGCATAAACAACGTGTTCCCGGAAACACAGACTACGATCAAATCGCACACCGATACCACCTAACCATTCACATCTCAGTCCCATTGAATTGATGTGGACTGCAATCAAAGGTCAAGTTACCGCACTAAACATGACTTTCAAACTTTATTGTTTTTTTATGTAACAAACATAACACACGATGCCCTCGCACAAATAGATATTGGGTACTTGAGAAAATATGAAATGCGTGTGATTCAAGGGGAAGAGACATTTTGACAACATGGTGGTTTGCATTTAATCCAGCCCTTAGCGATCTTTTCGAGTCTTTTCCATCTTTTCGAGTGTTCAGAATCTGAATAAAATAGTTAATGTGCCAATCTCTGATGTTCTCACATCGACCAAATAACTTACAATATAACGGACTTATAACAAAATCAACTGGTACTTCATTGTTTTGCTTCTCACAACGATTTGCTTGTAGTCACCTTTATCTATGGAATGATCAAATGCACAAATTCCTCAAGAAATACCACAAGAAAGACATACGAGTATTTGTAAAATCAACATAGACAAAACAGAAGTAATGAATATTGCAAGAGAAAAGGAGAACATCAACATACAGATAAATAATAAACAACTAAAACAAGTAGATGAATTCAAATATCTGGGCAGCACATTGAGATATGACAACAAACAAGAAGCAGAAATAAACGCAAGATGTAATAAGGCCTGTCAGATCATTGGTCAATTAACACCTTTACTAAGAAACAAAGATATTACACTAGAAACAAAGAAAGCGCTTTTCAACACCATTTTCTTACCAACATTGTGTTATCAGTGTCAAACTTGGACATTAGATTCTAGAACAATACATAAGATTAACACCACTGAAATGAAATGTGTGAGACGTATGATTGGAGTTAGCTTGAGAGACAAAATCAGGAATGAAGCACTAAGGAAACAATTAGGGATCAAGCCAACAATAGAATACATACAGAAACAACAAGTTAAATGGTACGGCCACATAACCAGACAGAAAGAGCAAAGTATTATCCAAAAAAACACTTAACAAACGATACGAAAACAGGAGACCTATTGGAGACCCTCGTAAAAGGTGGATAGATAATGTATTAGAGACACTTGGAAATATAACAGCAGAGGAGGCAAATAGAAGGGCAAAAGACCGTACACTCACTCTCCCCTCAACACCGAAAGGTACATGAGGACAGAAAGAAGAAAAAAAAAGAAGAAGAACTTCATCAAAGACAAAAACAGTTTAACATACACTCTGGAAATAATGATAACTATCTCACATTTCCTGTTATTATATGTATCTGATATACGCCTTTGCGTCCACCATTTTGTGTATTACTGTAAAATGTAAAATTTAAGTGTTATTTTTTTCTCCTTAAACAATACTATATAGGAAAAAACGAGTTTCGTATTGTCTAATCTACCTATACATTTGTAAAATATGAATTCCTAAGGTCGTGCTGTGTATAAGACTCAATGTGAAATATGGTTGCTATGCACAAGGTAGATTTCTTGAAAACTGAGCTCAAGTGAGTAACATATTATAAAACGTACTATAGTAAACATATCGTCTGTGACCGGAGCAAGTTCTTTCATTGGAGAGAAAAATTCTTGAGACTAACGGGAATTGAACCAGTCTGTTCTACGGCACTAAATCGCCTAGCAACAATTGCACACGCGTTCTTCCGTACTTGACTAACCGCATCTCCAAAAAAGATGCGATTTCATCAAGCCATTCAAACCGTGCACACAAAGTCACCCGAACGGACCAATCGAGACAAGGACTATTACAACAACAACAAACATCCCGTACAGGTATTGAAATATCCTCAGTAACAACAAACACATAACATAATATCCGTATTAGTTATACAAGGGCCGATAGGTCTTCTTGTAAACATGGATAACATATATAGACAATACAATTTTGCTTCAAATAATTGTTTATACAAGTACATTTAAGTAGGAAGCCAGAGGACAATTATTCCCGTTAATCTCAATAATTTTTTTTTAAATTGTCCTCTGGCTTCCTACTTAAATTTCATTGGACAGAAAAGTATCTTCAAACTCTATAACTAGCAGATATGACCAAATTACAATTGAACAACTCTGAATTTGGCCAGTGGTCATAAAAGTTGCTACCACTATTGTTAATAAAATCGACATCCCCAAATTTGTTTCCAACAAGAAAAACATAGAGTTGTACAGATGTTCATTGGTGATATTGTGTAACACAAGATTGTATTTTGTTGATACTATGTAACACAAGATTGTATTTTGTTGATACTATGTAACACAAGATTGTATTTTGTTGATACTATGTAACACAAGATTGTATTTAGTTGGTACTATGTAACACAAGATTGTATTTTGTTGATACTATGTAACACAAGATTGTATTTAGTTGATACTATGTAACACAAGATTGTATTTTGTTGGTACTATGTAACACAAGATTGTATTTAGTTGGTACTATGTAACACAAGATTGTATTTTGTTGGTACTATGTAACACAAGATTGTATTTAGTTGGTACTATGTAACACAAGATTGTATTTTGTTAGTACTATGTAACACAAGATTGTATTTTGTTGGTACTATGTAACACAAGATTGTATTTTGTTGGTACTATGTAACACAAGATTGTATTTAGTTGATACTATGTAACACAAGATTGTATTTTGTTGGTACTATGTAACAAAAGATTGTATTTAGTTGGTACTATGTAACACAAGATTGTATTTTGTTGGTACTATGTAACACAAGATTGTATTTTGTTGGTACTATGTAACACAAGATTGTATTTTGTTGGTACTATGTAACACAAGATTGTATTTTGTTGGTACTATGTAACACAAGATTGTATTTTGTTGGTACTATGTAACACAAGATTGTATTTAGTTGGTACTATGTAAGACATAAATACATAAGGAGATACGAGAGAAATGCAAAATAGCAAAAGAACTGTGTAATATGACCTTGTCATTAGAGGTGAGAAATAGAGTTCTGCAGTGCTATATAACCCATATACTAACATATGGGTGCAAGTCTTTGACAATAAACAAACTGAAAAGAGAAATTAGAGGCAACAGAGATGTCGTTCTACAGAAGAATACTGAGAAAACCATAGACTGCCAGAAAAACTAATGTAGAGGTGTTGAAATAGTCAAACGCGAAACGGACCTTAATCAACAATATAAGAAAAAGGCAATGTTTTTTTTGGCCACTTCATGAGACAGGCAGGTTTAGAGAACATAGTCACAACAGGCAAGATTGAAGGCACCAGAGACAGAGGGCGATAACGTGAGAAAATATTAGACACTTTGACAACCTGGCACGGCAAGGTAACAACAACGACCTTGATACATACTACTGTGGACAGAGAGCTGTGGAGAGCCATGACCGCCGAGGCCAGCCGACATGGCACCTGATGATGAAGATGATGATGATGATGTAACACATGGTGTGTTTTGTTGGTACTCTTCAGCTTGTGATTGTTTTGTGTTGATATTATTTAACACATGATCGTCTTCTTTTCATACTTTTTTCTGCATCCAATTTTGTTGTTTTGATACTGTTTAACATTCATTTAAACTAATATCGTTAACATTATGCACAAATTAAGTGTATCAAATAATTACTGTTTTACTCTAATATAATATGTATATGTTACTCTAATATAATATGTATGTGTTACTCTAATATAATATGTATATGTTACTCTAATATAATATGTATATGTTACTCTAATATAATATGTATATGTTACTCTAATATAATATGTATATGTTACTCTAATATAATATGTATATGTTACTCTAATATAATATGTATATGTTACTCTAATATAATATGTATATGTTACTCTAATATAATATGTATGTGTTACTCTAATATAATATGTATATGTTACTCTAATATAATATGTATGTGTTACTCTAATATAATATGTATGTGTTACTCTAATATAATATGTATATGTTACTCTAATATAATATGTATATGTTACTCTAATATAATATGTATATGTTACTCTAATATAATATGTATGTGTTACTCTAATATAATATGTATATGTTACTCTAATATAATATGTATGTGTTACTCTAATATAATATGTATATGTTACTCTAATATAATATGTATATGTTACTCTAATATAATATGTATATGTTACTCTAATATAATATGTATGTGTTACTCTAATATAATATGTATATGTTACTCCAATGTAATATATGAGTTAGCATATAGTTATGAACACTCCGGAATATCAAAGGCACTGAAATGAAAAAAAAAATGTCTTCTGAAAATAAATGTCTCATAAAAATAAATGACATAAACATAAATGTCTTCTGGTAATAAATGTCTTCTGAAAATAGATGTCTCTTCCACTTTACTGGTAGAATTTGAGAAAATTCAAGCAGGAAGCAAGAGGATAAATTAAAAATTCTTGAGACTAACGGGAATTGAACCAGTCCGTTCAACTGCACCAACTCGCTTAACAACTCTCGTACGCTGGTTTACCCGTACTTGACTAAACCATACTTGACGTACTCAACTACTTGACTAACTTGACTGTGATTTGAGTGCACAGTTTGAATGTCTTGACAAAATCGCATATTTTTATTTTAGACGTGGTCGTCAAGTACGGAAAAACCGGTGTACAAGAGTTGCTATGCAATTTGGTGCCGTTGAACGGACTGATTCAATTCCCGTAAGTCTCAGGATTGGTAAAATTTGAAAACAAACAAGCAGATAACGAAACATCAAAGTTTCTAGTATCTGGTGGTGAACTTATGTCATGGAAAAATTCAACAACCCTCAATTAATGTACGTCACCCTAAACTATAATTAACTCCTGTTTACTAATGTATTGCATGCAAATCAGTTAGATCGATCATTACCTCGTACGTCAGCATGTTCATCCATCTAGGAAAAACAGAGGGTTTATATCCGACATGTGCTTGAATTAAACAGAACACACGACACATATATTCGTCTGGCAGCAAATAAACAAACTTGCAGGTTATCAAGAACCACTCATGGCAGTGGTGACACGGCGTAAGCATGTTTGGTTTGGACATGTAATGAAACAAGACTCGCTTTCTAAAACTATTTTAATGTGGACATGTCACGAGACACAGCACGTTATCTAAATGTGTTCTACAAGGAAGAATCTAAGATGAAAGGAGAAGAAACAGTAAAAGTAAATGTTGGATTTATAACGTCAAGAACTGGTCTAGGCTAGATTTATTTCTACACTTCCTTGAATGGCTGAGGACAGAGGTGTTTCGATGGCTTTTTCTGCTGATGTCTTCAGTGTGGCAACCCTGCGACATTGACTTGTTTTCAGTCTTATTAATGTTATTATAATTGAAAGAAAGAGAATAGATATTTATTGCAATCATTACAACATTTATCTTATACCGGGACATTTACCTTGAATGAATGACAGTAGACTGCCACTATAAGCATTAAAACACGTACCACGTGACTCAAGATAAATGGCGACCAAGATATATTAAACATATAATAAACATCAGCGTGGGAGTGTGGGGGGGGGGGGTAGGGGGAGGAGCGGGTACATATTAATAGTGCGCAGAACAGCATCACGCCGATCAAAGAGCATCACGCCAATCACAGAGCATCACGCCAATCACAGAGCATCACGCCAAAGATCCTATGTCCAGCCTCCAGCAAAATGATAACATAACTTTATCCAGCCCCAACCAAAATAATAACATAGCTATGTTCAACAGCAACCAGAAAAACGATAACATAACAATGTCCACCCTCCAGAAAAACGATAACATAAAAATGTCCAGCCTCCATCAAAATGAAACTGTTGTATTCTCTAAATATGTAATGGTACAAGGTTGTACTCTATAAGTATCTAATGGTACACGGTTGTACTCTCTAAGTATCTAATGGTACAAGGTTGTACTCTTTAAGTATCTAATGTTACAAGGTTGTACTCCCTAAGTATCTAATGGTACAAGGTTGTACTCTCTAAGTATCTAATGTACAATGTTGTACTCTCTAAGTATCTAATGGTACAAGGTTATACTCTTTGAGTATCCAATGGTACAAGGTTGTACTCTCTAAGTATCTAATGGTACAAGGTTGTACTCTCTAAGTATCTAATGTACAATGTTGTACTCTCTAAGTATTTAATGGTACAAGGTTGTACTCTCTAAGTATCTAATGGTACAAGTTTGTACTCTTTAAGTGTCTAATGGTACAAGGTTGTACTCTCTAAGTATCTAATGGTACATTTAAGTATCTACTAGTACAAAGTTGTACTCTCTAAGTATCTAATGTAACAAAGTTGTACTCTCTAAGTATCTAATGGAACAATGTTGTACTCTTTAAGTATCTAATGGTACAAGGTTGTACTCTCTAAGTATCTAATGGTACAAGGTTCTACTCTCTAAGTATCTAATGGTACAAGGTTGTACTCTCTAAGTATCTAATGGTACAAGGTTGTACTCTCTAAGTATCTAATGGTACAAGATTGTACTCTCTAAGAATCTAACGGTACAATGCTGTACTCTCTAAGTATCTAATGGTACAAGGTTGTACTCTCTAAGTATCTAATGGTACAAGGTTGTACTCTCTAAGTATCTAATGGTACAAAGTTGTACTCTTTAAGTATCTAATGTTACAAGGTTGTACTCCCTAAGTATCTAATGGTACAAGGTTGTACTCTCTAAGTATCTAATGTACAATGTTGTACTCTCTAAGTATCTAATGGTACAAGGTTGTACTCTTTGAGTATCCAATGGTACAAGGTTGTACTGTCTAAGTATCTAATGGTACAAGGTTGTACTCTCTAAGTATCTAATGTACAATGTTGTACCCTCTAAGTATCTAATGGTACAAGGTTGTACTCTCTAAGTATCTAATGGTACACGGTTGTACTCTCTAAGTATCTAATGGTACAAGGTTGTACTCTTTAAGTATCTAATGTTACAAGGTTGTACTCCCTAAATATCTAATGGTACAAGGTTGTACTCTCTAAGTATCTAATGTACAATGTTGTACTCTCTAAGTATCTAATGGTACAAGGTTATACTCTTTGAGTATCCAATGGTACAAGGTTGTACTCTCTAAGTATCTAATGGTACAAGGTTGTACTCTCTAAGTATCTAATGTACAATGTTGTACTCTCTAAGTATTTAATGGTACAAGGTTGTACTCTCTAAGTATCTAATGGTACAAGTTTGTACTCTTTAAGTGTCTAATGGTACAAGGTTGTACTCTCTAAGTATCTAATGGTACATTTAAGTATCTACTAGTACAAAGTTGTACTCTCTAAGTATCTAATGTAACAAAGTTGTACTCTCTAAGTATCTAATGGAACAATGTTGTACTCTTTAAGTATCTAATGGTACAAGGTTGTACTCTCTAAGTATCTAATGGTACAAGGTTCTACTCTCTAAGTATCTATTGGTACAAGGTTGTACACTTTAAGTATCTAATGGTACAAGGTTGTACTCTCTAAGTATCTAATGGTACAAGGTTGTACTCTCTAAGTATCTAATGGTACAAGATTGTACTCTCTAAGAATCTAACGGTACAATGCTGTACTCTCTAAGTATCTAATGGTACAAGGTTGTACTCTCTAAGTATCTAATGGTACAAGGTTGTACTCTCTAAGTATCTAATGGTACAAAGTTGTACTCTTTAAGTATCTAATGTTACAAGGTTGTACTCCCTAAGTATCTAATGGTACAAGGTTGTACTCTCTAAGTATCTAATGTACAATGTTGTACTCTCTAAGTATCTAATGGCACAAGGTTGTACTCTTTGAGTATCCAATGGTACAAGGTTGTACTCTCTAAGTATCTAATGGTACAAGGTTGTACTCTCTAAGTATCTAATGTACAATGTTGTACCCTCTAAGTATCTAATGGTACAAGGTTGTACTCTCTAAGTATCTAATGGTACAGGGTTGTACTCTCTAAGTATCTAATGGTACAAGGTTGTACTCTCTAAGTATCTAATGGTACAAGGTTGTACTCTCTAAGTATATACCTGTACCAAGTCGTCGCTTCTAAGACTGTATATTAAATTTTACAATCTTAAAATAGCGGTTCTGTTTGAATTAGAATATTGCTGTAGTCACTCTCTCTTGCTTGACAGATTACCGTAATCATCTTCTCTGTGAGGGAGACATAAAGTGTATAGTGGTTGGTATGTGTATATTCCCTCTGTGTTTACCCGAGTGCTCTATAAATGTAATACATACAATACATGGAATGAACATTATAGATTGAAAAAGATGTTCATTCGATGAGAAATATTGTCATTTCTAGCCTCTTGTTCATGTTTCTGAATGCTGCAAGTAATGAATGTCTAGTCACTTAGGGCACCTTTTAATGGTGATCAGTCCATTTTTACTGTGACAGAGAAATCCCATTATAACAATTTGGTCCGGAACAATGAAATGTATATGTAATAACATAAAGTCGGTGTACACACGCACACAAAATAGAGAATGAATATAATACATACAACTGGAAATTGTGAAATTTGGTGTTCAATAGGGAACTTTTTATAAATAGGGAAATCTGTTAACTAGAAAAATCGGTTCAATAGGAAACAAGTTCAATAGAAAATATATTAATTAGGAAAGTTTGTTCAATAGGAAACAAGTTCAATAGGAAATCTATTAATTAAGGAAATGTGTTCAATAGGACATCAGTTAAAAATTTGCTCAATAGGAAATTTATTAATTCGGGAAATTTGTTCACTAGGAAATTAGTTAAAAATTTGCTCAATAGAAAATATTTTTAATGGAAAATTTGTTTAATATAGTAAAAAGAAAATCTGTTAACTAAGGAAATGTGTTTAATAAGGATTTTTTTCACTAAGGAAACTTGTTCAATAGGAAATATGTTAACTAGGGAGATTTATTCAATGAGGAATTTTTTTCAATATGAAAATTTGTTCAAGAGGGTATTTTGATATCTAGAGAAATGCGTTAACTAGGCGAATTTGTTCAAAGGTGAATTTCTTTATTAGCATAATTTGTTATTTATAGATGGATATAGCGAATGTCCATAAATTAAACGATGCGCTATAGCGAATGTCCATAAATTAAACGATGCGCTATAGCGAATGTCCATAAATTAAACGATGCGCTATAGCGAATGTCCATAAATTAAACGATGCGCTATAGCGAATGTCCATAAATTAAACGATGCGCTATAGCGAATGTCCATAAATTAAAATATGCGCTATAGTCCATAAACTACGACAACATTGTTTGTTGCCAATTTTTTCATCTCCAGCCCCTGCCCCCACCGCCTACCTTTCTCCTTGTCCACAAACTGTCAAGAATTCACGCACCCAGTTTAATTATGTAAAATAATAATAATCTCCATCGTCCCTCCATAGAAAGATTACCTAGAAAAATCACAAGAAAACCACATAGTTTTAGATTTTCATAAAATATTCTCTACTTCACGAAATTTAATCGGTTATATTAAAATAATTGTTGACGACAATGTTTGTCAATTCCCCCCCCACCCCCCCCCCCCTTTCTCCCTCCATCTTATAACAACTGTCAAACTTTTTCAGACCTGCCTCCCTCCTTTCGCCCTAATTGTTCCGCAATATATTGTCATCTACATAGAGGTACTCCACCGTAATTGACATCACGCAGACACTCTTAGACTTAACGTACAGTGCATATTTTTTTGTTTAAAGCAAGTTATAGAGATGTGGTTCTATAGAAAAATGATGAGTAACATGGACAGTTAAGAAAAACGCTGAAACAAAAGACACTCGTAAAAACGGTAGTTACAAGCACCAATTGAAGGCAGTTTTATTTTGGCGAAAGAGAATCCACGGAAACCAGGTAAACAAGAATGAGGACAACAGTTTGAGATGATGAAACTGTGTATAATAATAACATGGTACAGGGTTAATTATGTTGATTGAAGCACAATCATATGTAAAATTCATGATTGCAAGTTCTTGTGAACACGAGGCGTGATCATCGTAATGATACAAGATTACGTCATGCACTTGTGAACACGAGGCGTGATCATGGTAATGATACAAGATTACGTCATGCACTTGTGAACACAAGAACGTAAGATAATAAAAGGTTAAGCGAACATTATTTATCACTTTACAAGCAGCACTATCATGTGCAAATCTGGCAATTTACCCAGACCTAGTCTCTATTTTTGACATTTCTGAATGTACACCACTTTTCTATGTGTATACTGGGTCGCCCACTTTTATTGTGTCATTAAAACCTCCTGGCAAAAGGTCTCTCAAAGATGGCTTGTTTAACTATTGATTTTTTGAGGTTTTTGTAGCCTTTAATAATGTTTACTTGGGAGAGTGTTAGCATCTTTTCTTAGATTCTTAATCGCTTTTTAATGATATTCATGGCAGGAGACATCGTATCTGTTATTTTTTACTTAGAGTAGGGTGCCTGATAATCTGGCAGGAGACAGCAGATATGTTATGTTTACTATGAGTAGGGCTCCTGATAACCTGACAGGAGACAAAGTCTGATATCCTACAGGAGGGCCTGGTTACAGTGTTATATTCTTCTCACAGAACCGTTATGATAGCTTGGCAGGATACACCGGACTTGTTATTTTCTCTTTAGAGATTTGCCTGATAGCATGACAGGTAGTATTTGACTGGATATTCGGTGGTTACCACATTTTATTGGACATGCAGTGATGACCACATTTGTCTGGACATTCAGTGATGACCACATTTGTCTCGACATTCGGTGATAACCACATTTTATTGGACATGCAGTGATGACCACATTTGTCTGGACATTCAGTGATGACCACATTTGTCTGGACATTCGGTGATAACCACATTTTATTGGACATGCAGTGATGACCACATTTGTCTGGACATTCGGTGATGACCACATTTTACTGGACATTCAGAGGATGACCACATTTTGATATGACATAAGAAACTGTATGTTTCACAGAAACAATGACAAACGAAATTGTATATTTCACAGAAAATACATCATCAGTAAATGGTGTATCACAAAGAAACAACACCATTACTAAACGGTGTGTCACACAGAAAAGATACGATTACTAAACGGTGTGTCACACAGAAAAGATACCATTACTAAACAGTGTGTCACACAGAAAAGATACCATCACTAAACGGTGTGTCACACAGAAAAGATACCATCACTAAACGGTGTGTCACACAGAAAAGATACCATCACTAAACAGTGTGTCACACAGAAAAGATACCATCACTAAACGGTGTGTCACACAGAAAAGATACCATCACTAAACAATATGTCGCATAGAATGAACCACCACACATAGAAACAACACAAGTCTTGTAACATGCATGAGATAAATAGGTTTCACAATGAAGAGATAGATAAATTGGAAACTTGACGAAGTAACAAACGAACTAACTCAGACATAGAACTCTCACATACAAACAAGGGGACAGAATACCGTTAAGACAACAGTTGGCAAAAAGGGGAAGTAATCTGTTTTATTCCATTAAATTTCCACTCTCCGCTGGCATCGTCTATCCATTACTCACTTTAGTTGGACGTCTGGGCCTGTTGAGTCTATTTATTTTTCTATATAAAATGTATATACTTCTCTGAATTTTATTTCTCCGTCATTAGTTCAAAGATGCATTATTCTTTTATGAATTCCTTCATTTATCATCTGCAAAATGTTGTTCTTACTGTCACACACATATCTCAGTTCTGTGCATCTGGGCGTCCTACTTTCTCCAGCGTTATATCCAAAGGACCTCGAATGTCCCACAGAGTCTATCGTTGTTTGGGGGGGGGGGACTGTATTCTGGAACCTTGCTCTCAAATGATTAATGTTTCTGAAACAGGTTCTTTTCTTCTTCTAATATAACAAAACTATTAGCTTGCGGCACGAACATGGGCCAATGTGGACAATCTGCAGAAAACATACAACATATTAGACAATATGCAAGAAAACACAACATATTAGACAATATGCAAAAAAACATACAACATATTAGACAATATGCAAGAAAACATAGAACATAGTGGAGACTATGCAAAAAAGAACAGAACATAGTGGGTACTATGCAAAAAAACACAGAACATAGTGGACACTACGCAAGAAAACACAGAACATAGTGGACACTAAGCTAGAAAACGCACATTATATTGGACAGTCTGCAGAAAATGCAGAACATATGTGAAAAAACTGCACCACATTACAATAATAAAAATGTGACCGTCTGAAAAACCTTTGACAGACAAATGCTAAGCGACCCTGTCACGGGGATGTTAACTAATGTACAATACATTGAAGAATTCGGGAGCTGAGTAGCGCAGTGGTTAGCGCACTGGCTTCGCATATGAGTGGACCTGTGTTTATTATCCAGTTGAGGCGGACATGTTTTTCAGATCGCAACTGCATCCCGGTCGACCCAGCCTTAAATGGGTACCAGATTAATCCGGGAAGTAAAGACTGAGAGGGAGAGGAGATGGCTACCGCCCTCAATTGCAAAGCTTCTGAAATGTGGGATAGCTAACATCTCACACTACTACGGCATTAATAAATGATATTGGTTACTTTACTTTACTTTTTTACATTGAAGATATAACCATCAACGTATGACGGGATGTTAACCAATGTACAATACATTGAAGAAATCCGTATCACCTTATGACTGCAGCAGAAGAACGAGGGGCAAGAAGAAATAAAGAAATGCAAGGAGTTGTTAGCTTGGGTTTTTGACGTTTCAGTGAGTCATTCTTTATCTATATTCAATCTTTGTTCGATCTGTGTTCGATCTTTGTTCGATCTGTGTCCGATATGTGTTCAATCTGTGTCCGATCTTTGTTCGATCTTTGTTAGATCTTTGCCCGAACATTTTGGATGCTTGCATGGAAGACCTGTGTTTCTGTGCCTGTAATATTTTATTACTTTTCTGTAGTGTATGAGCGGTTGCGTGTATGTGTGTATGGATGCGTATGAAACATATTACACAACATACTGTCGACTCACACCTGCCCATGTAGACTCATACGCATGTGTGTGTAAAAATGTAAAAAAAAAAGGAAAGTAACCAATAGCATTTATTATTAATGCCGTAGGGGTGTGAGATGTTAGCGATCTCACATTTCAGAGGCTCTGCAAATGAGGGCGGTAGCCATCTGCTCTCTCTCTCTCTCTCTCTCTCTCTCTCAGTCTTTACTTCCCGGATTAATCCGGTACCCATTTAAGGCTGGGTCGACCTAGGAGCCGTTGTGATCTGAAAAACATTTCCGCCTCAACTAGGGAATGAACACAGGACCACTCATATGCGAACCCAGTGCGCTAACTCTGTGCTACGCGGCTACGCAGCTATGCGGCATTTGTGTGTACGCGCGCCTCAATACTACAATGGCTACGTGATTTTTTTCTTTACGGGTATTTTTGTACTGGAAAAATAAAAATTCCAACGAAATCTGAAGTAACCGCAGAAAATCGAGAGGTATATTCTACGAAAATAAAATTGGTGAAAACAAAAAACAATATTCATATCAACGTGAAAATCGAGGATTCACTGTATATAACTATAAATAGACAACTCCATATAGAACGTTTCAATAGAACGTTTCAATGGAACGTTTCAATAGAACGTTTCACGTTTTATTCCGAGACAGGCGTACTAGCATTCAATCATCTTGAATACAC
Organism: Meghimatium bilineatum; assembly: GCA_034231615.1. Classification (NCBI taxonomy): domain Eukaryota; kingdom Metazoa; phylum Mollusca; class Gastropoda; order Stylommatophora; family Philomycidae; genus Meghimatium; species Meghimatium bilineatum. The sequence continues at coordinate 6,452,774 of CM067302.1, forward strand.
ATTCCTGCTTCAACTAGAGACCACGGGTAGCAGTCTACAGATTTGTAACTCTGTATTAGATAAAGCTGTCAACTCATATTTGTTATTCTGTGCTAATACCGCCATTTGAGAGCTGCTAGAGATCGGATAGAATCTCATCACTTGAGCTCTTAAACTTATATTGAAATTAAACATGAGACATACAATTCTACATATATTCTATAGTTAATATATGGTTCAGAAACATGGACAAACAACAAATAACTGGACGACAGATGTGATGCTTTTAAGATGTATACAAGAATAGGAAGAACTGGTAGAAGGAGAAGAAAACAGACAAATAGGTTCTAACAACACTTCATATGAAGAAAGAGGTTCAAACAACACTTCATAATGAAGAAAGAGGTTCAAACAACACTTCATATGAAGAAAGAATTATTAAAAGAAATAAATATCAAGAAAATGAAATATTTTGGACACATTAAAAGACATGACACCTTGTTGAAGACCTTACTTGAGGGTAACGTCGATGGGAAGCGAGCAAGAGGTAGGCAGATATACAAGTGGGAGAGTAACATCACACTAAAGGCATGTTTTGCAGAGTGCACCACCAAATCAAGGGACAGGGGATGGTGGAAATCCTTTGCTGACAGCCTTTGTTGCGGGGACGACATTTCATAATTATGATGCTATTGAAATTATATATAATATTAATATTAAAATATTAATTTTATATATACATATATATATATATATTAAAAGTCGGTAAAAAGCAGTAACCTTATGTGTTTGGCTTTACCTATACACTCCTATATATGGTATATACGACGAAATTTGGTAAGTTTATTTGTATGATAAGTTTAAGTGAGTGAAGTTTGATTGGTCGATTCCCTATCACATTGTCCTGTAAACTCTATCTATCTATCTATTTATCTATCTATCTATCTATCTATCTATCTATCTATCTATCTATCTATCTATCTATCTATCTATCTATCCATCCATCCATCCATCCATCCATCCATCCATCCATCCATCCATCCATCCATCTATCCATCCATCCATCCATCCATCCATCCATCCATCCATCCATCCATCCATCCATCCATCTATCTATCTATCTATCTATCTATCTATCTATCTATCTATCTATATCTATCTATCTATCTATCTATCTATCTATCTATCTATCTATCTATCTATCTATATCTATCTATCTATCTATCTATCTATCTATCTATCTATCTATCTATCTATCTATCTATCTATCTATCTATCTATCTATCTATCTATCTATCTATCTATCTATCTATCTATCTATCTATCTATCTATCTATCTATCTATCTATATCTATCTATCTATCTATCTATCTATCTATCTATCTATCTATCTATCTATCTATCTATCTATCTATCTATCTATCTATCTATCTATCTATCTATCTATCTATCTATCTATCTATCTATCTATCTATCTATCTATCTATCTATCTATCTATCTATCTATCTATATATCTATCTATCTATCTATCTATCTATCTATCTATCTATCTATCTATCTATCTATCTATCTATCTATCTATCTATCTATCTATCTATCTATCTATCTATCTATCTATACGCTGCGGCCCGTGTTCGCCTTACGGCGTCAGAAATGAAACAGTTCTCTGGAGACGTACAATTTCTCTTCTTGTGTGCTGTTTATAAACTTCTTCCTGTGGCTTCTTTTATCCATCTTTTACATGGTCTGCCTCTGGCTATATAGCCATTATGTATATGTGCCATTGCCATTTGTGGCATGCTATCTGTTGGTAGTCTGGAAGCGTGTGAAAACCACTTGAATTGTTATTTTTTGATGTGTTGGATGTGGAGTGTAAGCGATAATCTATAATACGATTGGTTGACTTTTGACACTCTGGCCTAAAGTAAATTTGCATTTATAATGTCAACATTTGTCGGTAATGGTTCACAGATTATTTAATAAATATCGTTTTGTGCTGTGTTTTAACTAAGAAAGACGACATATTGCATATGAAACATGTCTACAATCGTGTCTGATATTTATTTTGATAATTGATTCAATAAAAAAAAACATTTTGCATCTGTCTCGGACTGCTATTGATGAATATATCATTCGATGTGTGACTGACCTATGACCACGGTCCAAAATTTGTGAATATGTTTCGGGAAGGACTAACTGATACATCTGTTCAACGAATTATTATGTTGTAAGACTTTAGCGTGTTGCTAACAACGTTCCCCCATCAAATATTGTGTCCGCTATGTGTTTGATAATTGATTCTTCTTCTTCTTCTTCAGCATTCATTCTCAAACTCCCGCTGAATTTCTCTAGTAACAGAACATAGGTCCTACAAGATTTCCATGTCGCATCTGTTTTAGAAACCTAACACTGACAATGATATTCACATTGTTGATTGCGGTATGTTTATAGAAAAAAATAATAGCGCATTCATTATCTACACAAGTTTTATTACCCCACACAACAAATTTTGGTGACGTTATCGATATGGAGTCAGACTCGCAACCTAGAGTTCAGTTTCTTGAAACATGGTGTTTTTTTTAAACATTTCAATTCTCCTACACTTTAAGTGACATTGACAAATTTCAGAAGACTACATGAGTACTGTCAAACATGGAAGCTAAAAATTAAGATGTGAGAAAACTGTCTATACAAGTGTTTCCCAACGTGGGACCCACACCCCACAAGGGGGGCAATTTGATTGTTCAGGGGGTCAATTCGAACAATTTGTAATTATGTCTCATTTAAGGAATAATTCGATTTTTTAATATAAATACAATAAGTATGTGTTACATAGAGGAACATCAGAATTTTAGACAGACTTTGGCATCAGAATTTTAGACAGACTTTGGCATTAGAATTTTAGACAGACTTTGGCATCAGAATTTTAGACAAACTATGGCATCAGAATTTTAGACAGACTTTGTCATCAGAATTTTAGACAGACTTTGGCATCAGAATTTTAGACAGACTTTGACATCAGAATTCTAGACAGAATTTGGCATCAGAATTTTAGACAGACTTTTGCATCAGAATTTTAGACAGACTTTGGCATCAGAATTTTAGACAGACTTTGGCATCAGAATTTTAGACAGACTTTGGCATCAGAATTTTAGACAGACTTTGGCATCAGAATTTTAGACAGACTTTGGCATCAGAATTTTGGACAGACTTTGGCATCAGAATTTTAGACAGAATTTGGCATCATAATTTTAGACCAGACTTTGGCATCAGAATTTTAGACAGACTTTGGCATCAGAATTTTAGACAGACTTGGGTTGGGGAATGGTATAAAAAATGTATGAAAAGACTGGTCTATACCATCTTTACCAAGAATCATAAAGCAGCCAAAGAAAATATTAGTCTGTGATCTATCGTTGGATACACAGAAATTGTCAAGAGAAGATCATCCCACATAACTTGGAATCACGCTTGATCGGCAGCTCACCCTCAAGAAGCATGTAGAAATTGTTAAAATACAGCACTTGAACGATTACAACTACTGAAGAGACTCGCTGACACATCGTGGGGATCAGACAAGGATACCCTTAGAGGATTATATCGTGGGGATCCGACAAGGATACCCTTAGAGGATTATATCGTGGGGATCAGACAAGGATACCCTTAGAGGATTATATCTTGGGGATCGGACAAGGATACCCTTAGAGGATTATATCTTGGGGATCAGACAAGGATACCCTTAGATGATTATATCTTGGGGATCGGACAAGGATACCCTTAGAGGATTATATCTTGGGGATCAGACAAGGTTACCCTTAGAGGATTATATCTTGGGGATCAGACAAGGATACCCTTAGATGATTATATCTTGGGAATCGGACAAGGATACCCTTAGAGGATTATATCTTGGGGATCAGACAAGGATACCCTTAGAGTACTATATCTTGGTTACATATGTTCTGCTTTAGAATACAGCAATGCACACCTGACAACATGTTCCAAGACAAATGTAGAACCTCTAGACAGAGTACAGAACAATGCCCTACGTCTTATTAGTGGAGCAATGAGATATACACCGACGGCTGCATGTGAAATACATACGAATGTAGAACCCCTTAAGATGCGGAGAGATATGGCTGCAATGGAGACTTATGAAAGAAGCAAAAGAATGAATAAAGATCACCCAAATAAACAACTTGAAAAGAATTGCCTACCAAACCACAGATTAAAACAAAATTCAGTCCTTAGCCATATCAATATAATAAAAGACAGCTATCACCTTCCAGACAAGAGACAAGAACTGCAAAGAGTAGAAAAATGTTTAACACCACATGCAGGTTTTAAATTGCCGGTAATCAAGAGAACACAATTAAGAGATAATGCAAAAAAAAGTTCCGACCCAGTAAGTTTTTTGGAAAAATCACAGAAAACAATAGACACCTACCCAGAACAATGGATCCATGTCTATACAGATGGGTCTGCTTTTAAAGCCACCATCAAAGCAGGTTATAGTGTCTATATTCTTTCTTTGTATTTTATCTTTATAATGTCTAACTTTCTCTCTCTCTCTGTTTCTTCGTTTTCTCTTTCTCGCTCTCTCTCTCTCCCTCTCTAATGTTCTATACATATTTCAGTCTCTCCCTTGAAAATATGTGTGTGTTTACAAATACTTCTCAATGTAGTACTAATCTCAATGTAGTAATAATTTCAATGTAGTACTAATCTCAATGTAGTACTAATCTCAATGTAGTACTAATCTCAATGTAGTACTAATCTAAATGCTTCAGAGACGCATACAAAACAACATAGACTATCTATATATATATATATATATATATATATATATATATATATATATATATATATATATATATATATATATGTCAATCCGATAGAAATATTTGGTAACAAGAAATGACAAATCTCACTCCTTTAGGAATACATCCCACATTCATTACCCTACGCTGACACTCAGTAGACTGTTCCAGGAACTGAACGCTGTATGTTAAACCACAGATCCACTTGACTTCGACTACTCACCTGCCACGAAATCCAACAAATAGCCCCAGGATAAGGAAGGCTGTATCACTAAAACATGCATTACCCTCAGCAAGTTAACGCGATAGATCTTAATCTAATTCTTCCTCACCCCGCAGCCCTGTCTGATCAAACATCGCCACAACCCAGATCATTGTTGATTTTGCTATTCACGGGAAGCGCACTCGTTCCATCAACCTGCAGGCTTTCACTAAATCAGTCGTTCGTCCAGTGTCATGGAACATTTCTTGATCATCAAAATCTTCTCTAAATCATCAAAGTTAATCCCGTTAATTCTATGGGACACGGCGATGATTTAGCTTTACTGTAAGATTGTTTAGATTTACGTGATTAGTGGCAACTCAATTTACAACTGAAAATTAGTTCTCCATCTTCCTGAGCAATATATATATATATATATATATATATATATATATATATATATATATATATATATATATATATAGATATATATATATATATATATATATATATATATATATATATATATATATATATATATATATATATATATATATATATATATATATATATAAACCCATAACGGTTCACTGTCTAGGGGTACCCCCATTTGATGTATCAACACAAAGTCAGGTAAGTTATTTCCGATCTCTTCCTGAGTGTATCCGCCACTACATTTCTGCAGAAATTACAAGGACCCTCTGCTGGTTGACCATCATTCTCTTGCGTCCTCTAAAATTATCACATTTAGCAGCACCACATTTCAAACCCTGATCTTTGATCCTGGACATTGAAAAGAAATCACTATCCACACTAGCCTTACTCTCGCGTGCTATATCTCATATGAAATTCAAAACGTCAGCTCAATCCATTGCCACATCGACCTTTGCTACAACAGCGCATGACGACAGTTGATCTGTTTTTTCATTGCCTCGAATACCCGCATGTCCCGGCACGACAATAAATGTAGCTATTTTCAAACTAGCTTTTCTCAAGGCATCAACCCACTGTTCCCGAACGTGGCCAACTTGTACCTTCCTAATCATACTCATAGAGATGCGGACCCGTGTTGTCTTCTGTGTGCCTACGCACTTAAATCTGGTCATCGCCATAATCTCCATGGTCATACTACTCGTAGTGACCCATAATGCATCACTCTTCTCCCTGATCGTTTTACCTGCGCAGTGAGCTATGAAGGCCCAAGCACTGCGAACATGTCTAATCACAGATCCATCGGTGTATATAATCACATCCCCCTCTTTGGTATTCTCAATCACCAAAGCTTGTACCTCATGCTCCTCAACCGTGGGGAACCATTCTTTGCATTTCCTGCCAAGTGTTGTTACTTTTCTCGAACACGTTTCAAAATCTGTAGATAGACTTATCCATTCCGCACCTGCTGCCACATCTTTGCAATCTACACCCACACTTTGTATGACATCCTCAGAACGCCCCATCCATGACTTCCATTTCTTAAGTCTTCTACCTTTAACTTTCTGTATGTCGAAAAGCAGTGGATGTTTCTTATCTGCACGTATCTGAAGGTACGCCCGTGCATGGCAATAGTGTAATCTGTGCTCAGCGGTAGAACAGTTGAGTAGGTAACGCATAGCTCTTGTCGATGTGTCCCTTGTGCTCCAAGGAATGAAGCGCATTGCTGCATTCTGGATTATATCCAGTCTTTCAATCTGAGTTTGGCTAACAGTCAGAATTGCCAGTGCATATTCCACGACAACCACCAATATACTCTGGTACAATAGAAATAACAACCTCTGCTCACACTGTGTAGCAGCCATAACCTTCATTGCTGCTAAACCTTTGCCTGCCCTTATGATAACGGGGTCAACATGTTCCCTGAAACTCAGGCTTCTGTCAAAAACACACCCACATATCTCATTGTGTTGGTTCTTTCTAATCTGTTCCAGGCCAACGAAACATGTGGCATGGGTGTCTTTTACATTCGATTGTTGATTCACAACTAAGATGAATGTCATAGAGGGATTTACCACTTCTCCCGTATCTCTACACCAGTTTATTAGTCTGTCCAGTTCCCACTGTAGTTCCACGATGCACTCTTCTCGATTTCTGCCCTACCTATACACCAGGGTGTCATGGGCGTACAACATCGTTCTGCCAACACCTGTGATTTGATTGCTAGTGATGTGTACTGTGCATTTATTGAAAAGCACAGGGGATAGAAGCAATCCCAGTGGCAGACCTGGGCTAATAATCCAGGTCAAGCACAGTAAGGGTCTCGGGGTACCAAATTAGATGCATTAACACACAGTCAGTGTCTACAAGTACAAAATTGGACACATCAACTCAAAGTCCGGGTCTAGGGGTACAACAATGGATGCATCAACACACAGTCCTCCAACATTGAATGTAGCAACACACAGTCCTCCAACATTGGATGTAACAACACACAGTCCTACAAAATTGGATGTAACAACACACAGTCCTACAACATTTGATGTAACAACACACAGTCCTACAACATTGGATGTAACAACACACAGTCCTACAACATTGGATGTAACAACACACAGTCCTACAACATTGAATGTAGCAACACACAGTCATCCAACATTGGATGTAGCAACACACAGTCCTACAACATTTGATGTAGCAATACACAGTCCTCCAACATTGGATGTAGCAATACACAGTCCTACAACATTGGATGTAGCAACACACAGTCCTACGACGGTTCCTTGCAGTATTGTTTTGGACAAGGAATCATGTTGGCATACATGTCCCAACTATGCACGTATTCGTCGTTTCACTGTTGAAAGTAATGATTCTTTTGAACTTCTGTACAACTGTTTTTTATTTCATACGTACAATTTTATACATATATATATATATATATACGCCGTATACTCTCTATAGGAATTGTATAGAATTCGCCTGTATCATATCTATTCGAAATCTTGTAATCGTCTCTCCATGTCCGCCTCAGTGAATGCCCAACTCTCACAACCATACTGCACTAAATAAAACACTAGTGAGTTTACACATTTGATTTTCTAACACCGATGTTGCTTTTCCAAATTAAGTTTAGCCTTGACTAGAAGCTAAACCCATATCAAGCCTTAAATTCAGTTTTGTCTTTTCCATCGCTGCATATGCTAGAGCCGAGGTATTTGAAATCATTCATCACATGAAGCTTATATTCATTCAGCATGATGTTGGTCTGTATGTCTGTGTCTCTGCTGTTAACCAAGACATTGCTCTTTTTTGTGTAGATTTCCATTCCGTACTTGCTCGTACTAAAAGCGGAGAGCAGCTAGAAAGTCACGGATAGACCAAGATCCGTCTACAGTCGTTATTCCATGTCCGAACTGTCCAAGGAAATTTACAGCTCGAATAGGGCTCATTAGCCATCTACGAACTCATAATCAAGGACATAACTAACATTGAATTTTCAAAAGTGGATGTAACAAATGGTTATCATCATCATGTGATGGACGAACAACACTTGCTAACTTTCTCCTTAACACGTTTAGTTCTTGTTCTGACCCAGCTGTACAATAATATTATCAACAAAGCGTAAATTGCAGATAGGGTGAACTACAAAAGATATTGACGTGTAATTTCTCCTAAGAGGATCGATGTATCCTGAGTTTTAGACAATTCTAAATCGTATAAGAAGCTTTATCTGAGCCACGTTCAGACAGAATATGAACGTATAACCTTTGTAGCAGCAATGTCTGCGTACATTTTCGCTGTTTTCATTCATTGCTTAATGTGAATTAATATATTCTCAACTAAATATTCTTATAACGCAGAATTAAACATTATCTTCGCAATATCGTTTCCTTCCATGAGTACATATATCGTTACGGACCGAGTAGAGCAGTGGTTAGCGCACTTGCTTCGCAAATCAGTGCTTCTGGGCTATTCCCCAGTTGAGGTGCAAATGCTTTTCAGATCGCAACGCCTCCCTGATCGACCCAGACTTATGTAAGTTTCGGATTAATCCGGGAAGTAAAGACTGCGAGAGAGAGATGGCTACCACCCTCATACAGCAAAGCCAAAAAACGTGAGATCGCTAACATCTCACACCGCTACGGCATTAGTAAACTATATGTAGTAAACTATATGTAGTAAACTATATGGGTTAACTTTCCTTTATCTATATCGTTGACACTGTGTGTATTCGTTGGATGAAAAAGAAAGAAGAAGTATCAGGATGTTGTGGGCAGGGATCACTGGATCTATACGAAAAAGATATGTCGAAATATAACATTTGTATGGCAGAGAAAACTGATATTATGAAATGTATATATCAAAGGCAGAGTCAGTTTATGAAATATATATATATATATATATATATCAAAGGCAGAGTCAGTTTATGAAATATATACCAAAGAGAGCGATGCCTTTATATAGTACGCATGCAAGAGGTTTCGGCTTATATTATACATATGAAAGAAAGTATCGGCTTATATAATAAATGCGAAATATGTGATGACACTGACAGGTTGAAACGCTGGAGGAAAACGCTAGCATAGTAGAAAGTTAAAGGAACAAAAAGTAGTTCTCAATTGATCAGTAATAAAGTACTAGACTACGACTACATAACTATAGTTTCGTCTCTAGAAGACGAGACAACACACTCCGTGTTCAGCAAACTAGCAAATTAACCTACAATTCAGCGAGTTTTTCAAGTACCCATTTCATGCTAGATTACCTACTTAGGGCTACATCCAAAAACTTATTTTGTGCCTCGATCCATAAAAGATCTATGACTCCAACCTACTTGACAACCCTAAAGTTCAGGAGAAAGTTCGAATAATTTCTTTGATCATCAAAGAACTTTCAGCAAAAGAATTATCGATTGGATATCTGTGAAAAACAAACACATCTCCATCCCAGACAAAACAAGCGCTGTGAAGTCTTTGATTAAACCGTGTTATATCAGAATTGGGAAATAAATGCGCGCTGTCAACTGTTCCATTCCATGTTAGTTTCACACGTCTACAGACTAGTACTTTTAAATGTTCTATTCCATGTTAGTGTCAGACTTCTATAGAACAATACTTGTAGCTGTAATATGTCATGTTAGTTGCAGACTTCTATAGAAGAGCACTTTTACAGTAGGTTCCATATTGGGAGAACGGTTTCCTGGCTGTATTGTCTGTGACAAGTCTGTATGACTGTATTGTCTGTGACAAGTCTGTATGACTGTATTGTCTGTGACAAGTCTGTATGACTGTATTGTCTGTGACAAGTCTGTATGACTGTATTGTCTGTGACAAGTCTGTATGACTGTATTGTCTGTGACAAGTCTGTATGACTGTATTGTCTGTGACAAAGAATGTATGGCTGTACATGAGTATGCTCTCTATATGAAACAATTCACAGAAGTAAACAAATACAATACAGAGATGCATAACTGATATAATTTACCTACAATGTATTTAAATTATCTGGACACACTTACATGTTGGTTGATAGACTTGTCAATAAAAGTCACAACAAATATTGACAAGTCTTGCCTGTTATGACTATGTTCTTAAAACCTGCCTGTGTGATAAAGTGACAAAAGGGGTCTTTTTCTTATATTATTCTTGCATTCATTATAAACCACATCTCTATTGCCTCTAATTTCCCACTTTCCAGTTTGTTTATAATGAATGCACGCATTTTCTCTTTTACTAGATGTATTTCCAATCCTGCGTCATGGAGATATGGTTTTATGTTTTTGAGACGTGGCTCTAGACAGGCTAAGTCATTTATTCTGTTTATTATTGTGGTGTTTACTGTTGTTTGTCTCTTGAAAAAGGTTCCATTTGAGTCGATACGTGGAGAATTGTCCTGTTTAGTTTTATTGTATGTTTTTTTATATATACTTCTTATATATTTTTATTCATAGGCATGGTAAATGTTTTCAGTAACCTGTTTAATTCATTTTGCATTACTATTTGTTCATTAGGTTACTGCGGCACCCTCCACTTTGTCGGACACCCTCCGACCATTTGGTTATTTATATAACAAATATTGACAAACTTCTCACTAAAAGCAACAAAATAACGTAGATAGACTTCTCAACAACAACAACAATTGATAGCGTATCTCATTTATGTCGTAGCCGTCAACCCAACCTTTCTTTTGGCTGTAGTGATTTTCTAGGCAATATAAGTACGTTAACTAGTTTGCTATTGCGTTATGAACGACCCTAATGAACAATTGTTTGAGGAGGAATTCGAATACATTGATCGCTACGACAGAGCCGAACAAACAAAGTCACAACGTTTTTTGACAGTTGAATATACAGCAAAAACAAACACAAACAAATAATCCCTGACCACACATTTACAGTCAACTATTCTACTATTCTTCTATATGGCAGGCCAATTGCAGAACGTTGCACTCACTGCAAGTTTTCTGTTTGCAGTTCAGCCTTTTCCAATGTCATTTTCAGAAGGTCTTCCATATCCTGCCTCTATGTCCGGCTCTGTGGCGAAGTGGTACAGAGCTCGTCTGTGACGGCCAAGGTACCGCCAAAGGCAATTGTGCATCCGGACCGTTCAGAAAGCAATGACAAACTACTGAAAGTATTTATATTGCCTAGAAAATCACCACAGTCAACAAATGCTGGGTTGAGAGCTAAGTCCTGTAAAAGATATGCTACCACAAAACAAAACAAAAATGGTCGTTTCTATTTGTCTCGTTTTTTTCTGAAACCGTTTCCTCCACAATTAATCTTTTTAAATTATTGTGGTCTCCAATTCTTCTTTATGGAAGCGAAGCGAAGCATGGACAGTAAACAAAGGTTTCCAAGATAAGGAAGAGGCAACTAAGATGCGGTTTCTAAAATGAATGATGATATTTCCATGAACAGCCATGAAAACTAACGTAAAACAATAGAAACCTACCCAGAACAATGGATTCATGTCTATACTGATGGGTCTGCTTTCAAAGCCACCATCAAAGCAGGTTATGTTGTATATATAGAATATCCAGACAAAACATCTGATGAGATGTTTGATGCCCGTGGGGAGATATGTCCTAACTATGAAGCTGAAATAACAGCACTAGAAATTGCCTTGTACCACCTGAAGACCATATTTAATGTCTTTCCATCAAAAGTCCAAAACGTTGTTTTTTTACAGACTATATGTCCGCTCTTCAAGCACTGGAATGTGATGGACATTGTAAACCTGAGCTAGTTAGAATGCCAACTAGCATTCTACTAGCATCGGAAACTCGCACCATGCCAACCAGCTGCTTAGATCTTATGAAGTCAGCATTGTTATGCAGTGGATTCCTGGTCATTCAAACACACCTGACAATGACAAGGCAGACAGACTAGCACAGATGGGAGCACAACAAGAAAAGCCTTATACAGAAACAAGCATGCACACAGTTAAAATGATGTTGAAATGTGTGAACAAAGACAATTGGATGACCAGATGGGCCATGGGAAACACTGGGATGGAAATCTATAAATATATGACAATCCGAAATCCTAATGACAATATAAACCTCCTGGAAAGAAAAGATCAGAGCATCATCTTCCGACTGCGCACACAACATGTACAGCTTAACAATCACCTGAACAGAATACAACCACAGCACACCCCATGGTGACGGAAACACTTATCCCTATGAAACTGTTGACGACCACCTTTTTGTTGAATGCCCAGCTCTGGATGATGTCAGGAAAATGGTTCTCCTTCCAGGGCCAGATAAATGGAACACGTTATATGGAACAAAACAACAGCTCACAAACGCATGCACATATCACACAATGACATTGGGTCAATGGGCATGAGCCCATGGACCGATGGATCAGCAACCAACCAGCCAACCAACCAACAATAGCGAATATTAGAAAAAGACAATCAAGATTTTTCGGGCATGTGATGAGAAAAGTAAAACTTGAACATTTAGTAACAACCGGAAAGATTAGAGATAGAAGGGACAGAGGAAGTCAAAGATAGTAATTTCTGGATGTGTTGTCACTGTGACACAAAAATAAATCACCAACTGAACTTATTAACGACACAAGAGACAGAGTTGTGGAGAAACATGATCGCCTACGCCACTCATAATGGCACTTGATTGATTGAGTGATAGAGTGTCCTACCAAATGCCAATATATTTTGTTCCCATTGCGGATGTCATTGACCACATCTCACAACCATTGACCAAGTTTCACAACCATTGACCAAGTTTCACAACCATTGACCACATCTCACAACCATTGACCACATCTCACAACAATATGTTACCAGAGGAAATCTATTGTCTCTTAATAGTTCTAAGGGCTTTTTTTTCCTTTATGTCCCTCGTCATAGATATTTTATCTGTGATGTATTTTGTAGGGACATTTCTATTATAATATCTTTCTGATCTCTGCTGAACAATCTCTTGTCGTATCCTTGACTCGAATCCTTGACTCGAATCCTTGACTCGAAATATTCAGTTGTTGACATTTTCTAGTTTTTCTGTGTCACTGAGTATTGTAGGTGTGTAAATACATGTTTGTTCTGTCATTGAGTATTGTAGGTGTGTAAATACATGTTTGTGCTGTGTCACTGAGTATTGTAGGTGTGTAAATACATGTTTGTGCTGTGTCACTGAGTATTGTAGGTGTGTAAATACATGTTTGTTCTGTGTCACTGAGTATTGTAGGTGTGTAAATACATGTTTGTTCTGTGTCACTGAGTATTGTAGGTGTGTAAATACATGTTTGTGCTGTGTCACTGAGTATTGTAGGTGTGTAAATACATGTTTGTGCTGTGTCACTGAGTATTGTAGGTGTGTAAATACATATTTGTTCTGTCTCACTGAGTATTGTAGGTGTGTAAATACATGTTTGTTCTGTGTCACTGAGTATTGTAGGTGTGTAAATACATGTTTGTTCTGTCATTGAGTATTGTAGGTGTGTAAATACATGTTTATTCTGTGTCATTGAGTATTGTAGGTGTGTGAATACATGTTTATTCTGTGTCATTGAGTATTGTAGGTGTGTCAATACATGTTTATTCTGTGTCATTGAGTATTGTAGGTGTGTGAATACATGTTTATTCTGTGTCATTGAGTATTGTAGGTGTGTGAATACATGTTTGTTGTGTGTCACTGAGTATTGTAGGTGTGTGAATACATGTTTGTTCTGTGTCACTGAGTATTGTAGGTGTGTCAATACATGTTTGTTGTGTGTCACTGAGTATTGTAGGTGTGTGAATACATGTTTGTTGTGTGTCACTGAGTATTGTAGGTGTGTTTTTTGATGAAGAAATTTATGATGACAATAGACACGAGATAAACATACAAGATAACGGAGAGGGTCCATCAATACTCGGAACAGAAGTAATGGAGGCCCTAAGACACATGAAATATGGCAAAGCCCCAAGGTCCAGACAATATAACATTAGAAGAATTATCAGCTTTAGATGACTTTGGAGTTGAAATAATCACAAAATTGCTGAATGACATATATAACAGCGGAAACATACCCGATGACTTAATGAGATCCATATTTATAGCCTTACCTAAGAAACCAGGGACAACCAAATGTGAAGAACACCGTACAATCAGCCTCATGAGTCAAATAACAAAAATACTGCTCATAATCGTCATGAAGAAACTGAGAAACAAAATAAAATCAGAAATAAGTACAGAACAATGTGGCTTTGTAGAAGGCAAAGGTACCAACAATGCTATTTATATATTGAGAACACTAATAGAGAGGTCTATAGAGGTAAAAACAGATATGTACCTCTGTTTTATAGACTACACTAAAGCTTTTGACAAAGTTAAACATAGCAAAATTATACACATGCTAGAGAATTTGAACATTGACAGCAAGGATTTAAGAATAATAAAGAACATGTACTGGCAACAAACAGCAGCAATAAGAGTAGGAAATCATTTTGGCCCTTTTCAACAAATAAAACAAGGAGTCAGACAGGGATGCGTACTTTCACAAGATTTGTTCTCTTTATAAAGTGAAAACATAATGCGTGCAATAGTAGATATCCCAGGAATATCAGTGGGAGGATATAACATAAATAATTTGAGATATGCGGATGACACTGTTCTGATTGCAAAGAAAGAGGAAGACCTTCAAGATTTAATTAATGTAGTAGTCACAGAAAGTAAAGAGAAAGGCACCTTCCTAAATATCAAGAAAACAGAAGTAATGGTTATTTCAAAGAAACAAAATAACACACCTTACAAGATCAAAGTGAATGATATAATATTAAAACAGGTTCACCAATTCAAATATTTAGGTACAATTATTACAGCAGATGGAAGAAGTTCAACAGAAATACAAAAGAAGGATTGGACAGGCAAAAACAACATTCCGAAAAGTGAAAAATATATTGTGTGATATGATCTTGTTATTACAGGTGAGAAAGAGAGTTCTGCAGTGCTATATAACTCCTATACTAACATATGGATGCGAGACATGGACAATAAACACATTCGAAAGTTGGAAATTAAAGGCTATAGAGATTTGGTTCTATAGAAGAATGCTGAGAATACCATGGATTGCCAGAAAAACTAATGTGGATGTGTTGAAAGAGTTAAATACGAAACAGACCTTAATCAACAATATAAGAAAAAGACAATCTTTATTTGTTGGCCACTTCATGAGACAGGCAGGTTTAGAGAACATAGTCACAACAGGCAAAATTGAAGGCAACAGAGACAGAGGGCGACAATGTGAGAAAATATTAGACAGTTAGTTTGACAACATGGCACGGCTAGGAAACAACAACGATCTTGATATATAATACTGCGGATGGAGAGCCATGACCGCCTACGCCAGCCCGCATGGCACCTGATGACGATGTCATCTATTATCTATTACTGTATGGCTCAGAAACATGGACACTAAACAAACAAACAGAAGACAAAATTCATGCATTTTAGATCTGGATATATAGAAGAATAGGGAGAACATTTTCTTGCTTAGCAAGGATAGACAACACGCACCAATGATGTTCTACAAGAAAGTACAGAACATGAGAAGTAAAAAAGACACGAACCAACAGAAATAATAAACGATGAACACTGCAGCACACTACATAGGCCTCAAGAAATATATGGAACGTTGAGAAAACTACTTCAGTCAATGTGTAACCTAAACTAATCATGAAACGATGAGAAAACTAGTTCAGTCAAGTATGTAACCTAAACTAATCATGAAACGATGAGAAAACTACTTCAATCAACTATTTAACCTAAAGGAAAGAGAAGCGATTACAACAATAAAAACAATAGAAGACCTAGAACCATACATACTGAAATCCGAAATTGAAGGCGCAGTTAAACATGCACCAAATAACAAAGCATCAGGAATAGACTGCACACCTATAGAACTAATACACATGTTAACAGGGACAGGTATAAAGTGACTACACAGACTGTTTAATGTGAAATGGAAGACATACAAGACACCACAGGAGTGAAATACAACGGTGATTGTTCCCATCTGGAAGAAAAAAGGCAGTAAGAGGGACTGCACAAAGTATAGAGGCATATTACTCTTAAGCCACATAGAAAAAATCTTTAGCAAGATATTAGAGAGAAGGATGTGTGCAAATATAGAACCACAGCTTAACAAAACACAATTAGGCTTTCGGAAAAATAAAGGATGTACAGACGCAATCTTCGTCCTGAAACAACTTTCAGAAAGAGCAACAGAACATAACCAAGACTTATATCTGGCTTTCGTGGATAAAGGGAAAGCTTTTGACAGTGGATAGTGCACAATTATGGATAACACTACAGACATATGGAGTCCCCCGACATCTAATAAGCCTATGTCAGAGCTTATACACCAATAGCCAATGCGCAGTAAGAACGAGCACAGGTAAATCGGATAATTTACAAATTCACCCAGGAGTGTGACAGGGATGTGTACTATCCACCGTATTGTTCATAAAATGCATAAATCATATTTGCAAAGTAGCAAAGACAACAGAAGACAACAATTTGAAGGATAACTTTAACGAATTGCTATTTGCAGACGACCAAGTACTAGCAGGATCATCAGAAGAGCAACTACAAAGACAAATAGACAGATTACATCAAACATGCCAAACCTTTAACATGAAGATAAATATGGAGAAGACCGAAGTAATGAAGATAAGAAGAACATAAAGACACACCAACATATATATTGGAAACAACAGACAAATAAATTTACAGAATTCATTTACCTAGGAAGCATTATAACAACAGACGACAGGAGCAGCATAGAAATACCCAATAGATGTTGTAAAGCATACCAAGCCCTTGACAAATGACACCAATCATTAGAAACAAAAATGTACATTTAAACACTAAAATAACACTATTCAAAACAATTATCATACCAACTCTGTGTTACCAATGCCAAACCTGGACAAGGGCAGCACAAGATAAACGTAACCTTGTGACAGCTGAAATGGCATGATTCGCAGAAACCTAGGAATATCGCTAAGAGACAGAGTGAGATATGAAGACATTAGAAAAAGAACCGGTATCACTCCAATTTTGGAATATATTTAGAGACAACAGATGAAATGGTGTGCAAACATCAGCAGACTACCATCAGACAGTATACCACAGCAAGCTATGCTACACAGATACAGTGAAGGCAGACCTAGAGGCCGACCACGGAAACGATGGACCACCGAAATAAAAGAGGCGACAAACTCCACAATATACTCAGCATACACGAGGGCCATCTCCAGAAAACGCTTCTACCCCTGACGCTGGAATGCAACAAAGGGTTTAGCAAATAGATATATAGATAGGGAGAACATTATGAAACGAGAGGAAAACAAACACAGAGGTTCTAACAAAACTTAATATGAATGTAAGAGTTAGTAAATGACATAAAGAGCAGGAAAATAAAATATTTTGATACATTAAAAGACATGACACTTTGTTCAAGATCTTACTTGAGGGTAAAATCAAAGGGAGGCAAGCAAGAGTTAGGCATAGATATAAGTTGTAGATTAATATCACAAGATGGATATGTTACAGTCTAGCAGAGTACATCACCAAAACAAGAGACAGGGGATATTGCAGGCCTGTTAAGATAACCTTCGTAGCGGAGACGGCACTTAATGATAATTCTTCAGACTTGTTGATGCTGTAGACATGTCA
The DNA here is from genome assembly GCA_034231615.1 of Meghimatium bilineatum. Taxonomy (NCBI): domain Eukaryota; kingdom Metazoa; phylum Mollusca; class Gastropoda; order Stylommatophora; family Philomycidae; genus Meghimatium; species Meghimatium bilineatum. The sequence goes on from CM067302.1 coordinate 6,470,892, forward strand.
ACTAGTCAAACACATACACATCAGCACAAGATGGAACAACACATACACATCAGCACAAGATGGAACAACACAGGAACATAGCAAAAAATGAAACAACACAGGAACATAGCAAAAAATGGAACAACACAGGAACATAGCAAAAGATGGAACAACACAGGAACATAGCAAAAGATGGAACAACACAGGAACAAACAGACCACGAAATTACCTAAGCTATTATAAAAGTCGATCACACAGAAATACTATCACTATCTCGACAGAACTGAACAGGTTAGCATTTTCCGTATCAGGACAGGACACAACAGATTAAAATGTCACTTAACAATACAATAAGTCTGTTCCATGAGTCTGTGTCCATGTGGACAGGCAGCACAGACAGCGGAACATATTCTGCAAGAATGCATTACACTATACAAGTTAAGGGAGAACAGTGGCCCACAATGACAGATATCCACAGAAACAGACGAAGAAGCACTGAAGAGCTTTCAAATATATGGGAGCACTGAAGAGCTTTCAAATATATGGGAGCACTGAGGAGCTTTCAAATATATGGGAGCACTGAAGAGCTTTCAAATATATGGGAGCACTGAGGAGCTTTCAAATATATGGGAGCACTGAAGAGCTTTCAAATATATGGGAGCACTGAAGATATTTCAAATATATAGGTGCACTGAGGAGCTTTCAAATATATGGGAGCACTGAGGAGCTTTCAAATATATGGGGGCACTGAAGAGCTTTCAAATATATGGGAGCACTGAGGAGCTTTCAAATATATGGGAGCACTGAGGAGCTTTCAAATATATGGGAGCACTGAGGAGCGTTCAAATATATGGGAGCACTGAGGAGCGTTCAAATATATGGGAGTACTGAAGAGCTTTCAAATATATAGGAGCACTGAAGATATTTCAAATATATGGGAGCACTGAAGATATTTCAAATATATGGGAGCACTGAAGATATTTCAAATATATGGGAGCACTGAAGATATTTCAAATATATGGGAGCACTGAAGAACTTTCAAATATATGGGAGCACTGAAGAACTTTCAAATATATGGGAGCACTGATGATCTTTAAAATGCAGCATTATTTACCAAGAACACCAGACTTGTTGTGTAGTCATCGTTCAACTGCCAAGGAGAAGAGGAACACAGAGCAGATGTGTTACACTGTCAAAGACCTTTGAGTATTTTACATAGCAGAATAATGTTTCTGATTTTACTCTGCATTTACTCAGCACACAGAACAAGACAGTCAACATATCAAACAAGACAAACTAACTTAAGAGATGAGACATGAACATCATATTTGAACATACAGAATTGGAGAAATATGACCTTTGCACTATGAGCTTACTTCAGCGATAAAGGAAAATGAATGAATGAACATCAAGTAAGGAGTGATATGTTTAAAGAAGAATTGTATGCGGATAAACAGAGTAGACTAATAAACAGAGGAGACTAATAAACAGAGTAGATTAATAAACAGAGTAGATTAATAAACAGAGGAGACTAATAAACAGAGTAGACTAATAAACAGAGTAGACTAATAAACAGAGTAGACTAATAAACAGATAAGACTAATAAACAGAGTAGACTAATAAACAGAATAGACTAATAAACAGAGTAGACTAATAAGCAGAGAAGACTAATAAACAGAGTAGACTACTAAACAGAGAAGACTAATAAACAGAGTAGACTAATAAACAGAGTAGACTGATAAACAGAGTAGACTAATAAACAGAGTAGACTAATAAACAGAGTAGACTAATAAGCAGAGGAGACTAATAAACAGAGGAGACATAAACAGAGAACACTAATAAACAGAGTAGACAAATAAACAGAGTAGACTAATAAACAGAGTAGACTAATAAACAGAGGATACCTAAACAGAGGAGACTAATAAACAGAGGAGACCTAAACAGAGGAGACTAATAAACAGAGGAGACTAATAAACAGAGTAGACTAATAAACAGAGTAGACTAATAAGCAGAGGAGACTAATAAACAGAGGAGACATAAACAGAGAACACTAATAAACAGAGTAGACAAATAAACAGAGTAGACTAATAAACAGAGTAGACTAATAAACAGAGGAGACCTAAACAGAGGAGACTAATAAACAGAGGAGACCTAAACAGAGGAGACTAATAAACAGAGTAGACTAATAAACAGAGTAGACTAATAAACAGAGTAGACTAATAAACAGAGGAGACTAATAAACAGAGGAGACTAATAAACAGAGTAGACTAATAAACAGAGGAGACTAATAAACAGAGTAGACTAATAAACAGAGTAGACTAATAAACAGAGTAGACTAATAAACAGAGGAGACTAATAAACAGAGGAGACTAATAAACAGAGTAGACTAATAAACAGAGTAGACTAATAAACAGAGTAGACTAATAAACAGAGTAGACTAATAAACAGAGGAGACTAATAAACAGAGTAGACTAATAAACAGAGGAGACATAAACAGAGTAGACTAATAAACAGAGTAGACTAATAAACAGAGGAGACTAATAAACAGAGTAGACTAATAAACAGAGTAGACTGATAAACAGAGTAGACTGATAAACAGAGTAGACTGATAAACAGAGTAGACTGATAAACAGAGGAAACAGATAAACACAGGAAACAGAGAAACACAGGAAACAGATAAACAGGGGAGACTGATAAACACAGGAAACAGATAAACACAGGAAACAGAGAAACACAGGAAACAGATAAACAGGGGAGATTTATATGCAGAGGAAACTGATAAAAAGAGGACACTGATCTATTGTCTATTGTCTTTCCCCAGGTGGCTTGTGATCCACTCTTTCCGTTAAGCGTAGGGATGATTGGAGCTCGAGTTTGCGTTCTAAATCCAGATGTGTGGCCTCGGCTGTGCTATGACCGTGTCTGTTTCATGGAGGACACTAATAAACAGAAGAAATTAATAAAAAGAGACCAATAAACCATCAGAACACATATGACCCATCGTTTTATTTGCAGTGAGGATCTGGCGGCTAACCAACGAACCAACTCCAACCCCAAACTAAACTGCAAATTAAAACTAAAATAAACTAAACTAACCCAGCCACATCCCAAACTAACTATCTAGCTGTCTATTCTATTTTCTCCGCTTATGCTGCGGGGCGTCGTAGGATTGAATGACAATCGATTTTCGGGCTATTGCACGCTTGGTTGCTTGATATTCAGTAATATTGTGCCCTATCATAATGTTTGTAACTCCTTCAATCCACCTTCTTCTTGGTCGTCCTCTTTATCTTATCGTTTCCATTTTCATGTTGTATGCTCTTGCCGCTGGCCAATAAGGGTTCATTCTCATTAAGTGGCCGAACCGTTTAAATCTTTATTTTCCAATATATTTGACCACTGATGTTGTTCCAACAGTTCTTGTAATCTCTTCATTTCTCACATGATCTCTTCCTGTTCCAACAGTTCTTGTAATCTCCTCATTTCTCACATGATCTCTTCTTGTTCCAACAGTTCTTGTAATCTCCTCATTTCTCACGTGATCTCTTCTTGTTCCAACAGTTCTTGTAATCTCCTCATTTCTCACATGATCTCTTCTTGTTCCAACAGTTCTTGTAATCTCCTCATTTCTCACATGATCTCTTCTTGTTCCAACAGTTCTTGTAATCTCCTCATTTCTCACATGATCTCTTCTTGTTCCAACAGTTCTTGTAATCTCCTCATTTCTCACATGATCTCTTCTTGTTCCAACAGTTTTTGTAATCTCCTCATTTCTCACATGATCTCTTCTTGTTCCAACAGTTCTTGTAATCTCCTCATTTCTCACATGATCTCTTCTTGTTCCAACAGTTCTTGTAATCTCCTCATTTCTCACATGATCTCTTCTTGTTCCAACAGTTCTTGTAATCTCCTCATTTCTCACATGATCTCTTCTTGTTCCAACAGTTTTTGTAATCTCCTCATTTCTCACATGATCTCTTCTTGTTCCAACAGTTCTTGTAATCTCCTCATTTCTCACGTGATCTCTTCTTGTTCCAACAGTTCATGTAATCTCCTCATTTCTCACATGATCTCTTCTTGTTCCAACAGTTCTTGTAATCTCCTCATTTCTCACATGATCTCTTCTTGTTCCAACAGTTCTTGTAATCTCCTCTTTTCTCACATGATATCTTCTTGTTCCAACAGTTCTTGTAATCTCCTCATTTCTCACATGATATCTTCTTGTTCCAACAGTTCTTGTAATCTCCTCATTTCTCACATGATCTCTTCTTGTTCCAACAGTTCTTGTAATCTCCTCATTTCTCACATGATCTCTTCTTGTTCCAACAGTTCTTGTAATCTCCTCATTTCTCACATGATATCTTCTTGTTCCAACAGTTCTTGTAATCTCCTCATTTCTCACATGATCTCTTCTTGTTCCAACAGTCTTGTAATCTCCTCATTTCTCACATGATCTCTTCTTGTTCCAACAGTTCTTGTAATCTCCTCATTTCTCACATGATATCTTCTTGTTCCAACAGTTCTTGTAATCTCCTCATTTCTCACATGATCTCTTCTTGTTCCAACAGTTCTTGTAATCTCCTCATTTCTCACATGATCTCTTCTTGTTCCAACAGTTCTTGTAATCCCCTCATTTCTCACATGATCTCTTCTTGTTCCAACAGTTCTTGTAATCTCCTCATTTCTCACATGATCTCTTCTTGTTCCAACAGTTCTTGTAATCCCCTCATTTCTCACATGATCTCTTCTTGTTCCAACAGTTCTTGTAATCTCCTCATTTCTCACATGATATCTTCTTGTTCCAACAGTTCTTGTAATCTCCTCATTTATCACATGATCTCTTCTTGTTCCAACAGTTCTTGTAATCCCCTCATTTCTCACGTGATCTCTTCTTGTTCTTTAGGTACCATTCAACGCAGAAGTTCACGTATGACACTACTATCATGTTCTGTGTGTCAATATCTCAACATCTAACAAGCAAGGTTGCTATCACGATTAAAGCTCATCTCATTCATCATCATCAAGTGCCGTCTCCGCAACGAAGGTTGGCTGCAACGTATCTCCAACACCTCCTGTCTCTTGTCTTGGTGGTGCACTCTGCTAGACTGTAACCTGTCCATCGTGTAATGTTACTCTCCCACTTGTATCTCTGCCTACCTCTTGTTCACTTCCCTTTGACTTTACCCTCAAGTAAGGTCTTCAATAGGGTGTCATGTCTTTTAATGTGTCCAAAATATTTTATTTGCCTGATCTTTATTTCTCTTAGTAGTTCTTTCTTCATATTAAGTGTCTTTAGCACCTCTTTATTTGTTTTCTTCTCTTTCCGTGATGTTCTCCCTATTCTTCTATATACCCACATCTCAAAGGCATCAATTCTGTCTTCTAATTGTTTATTTAGTAGATGGTCATCTCAGTGGAGAGTGTATATTGTTATGAAAACTGTGACATCTTCCGACCAAGCTTTGCTAGGATCGATCTGTCATCTCACGCCATCCAAGTACTGTCTAATGTTTGCTCAACTTCTTTGTCCAACTCTTGTCTATCTCAGCTTGTCCTTAACATTTGACAAAATGTCTGCAGAAGGTACTGTCTGTTTCATTTTTTACAAAATATTTAGGCAATGATTTCGTGATGAATGTTGGGAACGATACGTGCAAATCTGGTATCACATTATATTCAAGAAATTCATTATCTTATCACTGCCCAATGTATCACATTGAATTAAATCCGCCGAAGAATGATGTCTCGGGCCACTGGAGCAAAAAAAATTGACGACACAACGCATTTTCATTCTCTGAACTACATCCTGCGGGAAATCTAGTTGGACCATCGAGCAGGTTCGAGCGAGATATTTCTGTATAACGTACACTCTTCTAACCCCTCTACCACCACAGCCGACAGTCTAGTCATTAATTGATACTTGTATATACGTCAAACGTTCTATGATGGAAAGATGATATTTTATCTGTTGTTAAAAGAGGCATGTGAATGTAAATATACAAGCAACCAGTAAATACGGAACATCATGTTTTCATAAGAACCACTGCACGTCCTGAATCTCAATTAACTGAAAGTATATTTTTATCATTAATGAACCTTCAAATTAACTGAAAGTATATTTTTATCATTAATGAACCTTCAAATTAACTGAAAGTATATTTTTATCATTAATGAACCTTCAAATTAACTGAACGTATATTTTTCACATTTATAAACCTGAATTTACAATTAAAGAAATATTTTTCACAATTAAAAAACCTGAATTTACTTTTAATTTTTCACATTTATAATCATGAACGTAAAATCGTATTTTTCATATAGTTAATGTCGGGGGATGGCGGTTACTATCCTGCTCGCCCAAATGGAAGTAAAGTTCGATGTTTTAATGCGTTCTATATGCATTATGTGATTCCTTTTCTGAATGGATAGATTAGAACATGGTTTAACCATTTGGAGACCCTGAAACGAGATTGTGACAGGTCTAGCAAACCGACAGTGCCGGATTAAAACACTTGGAGCAAACATGGTCAGTTTTCAGAAGCTGGTACAACAGAAATGACTTGTCTACGTAGAATCTTCGGAGTAACAATGAGAGACATGATCAGGAACGAAAACATCAGAAGACTGACAAACACAATGTCAATCCTGGATTACATCAGAAGACAACAGATTAAGTGGTTTTCGTATGTTTCCAGACTACCATCAGGCAGTGCCCCTTAATAAGCATTACTATACAGACACGATGGATCACATTGCAAACGTTGCATTACAGATATAACAGTCAATGAAAACACACATATATGAAGTACGCAAAAAAAGCCATTTTCAGAGAACTGGTTTTCACATTTATAATTGTGCATAATTTCATATAAACCTGCATGTCAGGGCGTGCAGAGATGCTTTCTATGACCTGTGGAAATAAAGGCCGCTTTGCAATAGCAGACGCCGCGACAGGTGCAGGAAAAGATTTTTATTGTACCTCCGAAAGAAAAATTTATAACTCAACCGTGGATAAAACCCAGGACCACAATGGTCTGAGAAAGGCGCGCTAACCACATAGCGTTACCCTCCACTCTGAAAGTATATTTTCCACATTTATAAACCTGCATTTGAATCAACTGAAAGTATATTTTTTTCAAATTTATACACCTGAATTTAAATTAATAGAAAGTATACTTTTCAAAATTTATAAAATATTTACCGAAACAAACCTGCAGTACTCTACATTTTTTTAAAAAGTCAGAATTCGAATGTAAGCAATTGGTATAAAAGAAACAGAAAATTCATGCTGACTGTCAACAAGTCAGAGCCGTGAGCAAGCTAATGGATAAGAGACCTGTCTTGCGATTGCGTCTGTGGATCTCACCAATGGCTCTCTAGACAAACCACTCATGCAACAGAAAACGTTAGTAGATGACATGCCTTTATATTGAGGTTATCTTCTTATAGAAGCTTCATGGCACGTCATCTATACAATCCCGTAGTCGTAACCTTCGATAACAGTTACCATGTTGTTCTGACAAGCCGACGAGTGCTTGAACTAGTTACGGGTACGGTGTGGGTGGGCAGAGCAACAAATAAACCTGTCGCAAGGGCCAGAGTTGTGCCCTGATGTCGACGTCTGTTTCGGCGGAATTAGACTCGAAACACCATCGATTCGAATGACTGTTGGAACAGAAGGCGGAGCACTTATGGGAATATACCACGTGCTGTGAGACCAGTTTCTAATCAACAATCAAAACCTGTCAACTAAAGTGTAAACATGAACTAGTATCCGATTTGCCTGAAATCTATTGGTTGGCCTTGGCTATAGTTGGCATGCGACTCCAAGTATGTAAATTGTGACAAATTAAATGCCCAACAATAATCAAAAGCGTGACGAACAGGGTCAAAATTAATTCAGTTAGAAGGCCTGAATGTTGTTGAATAGTCACAGCCATCATTAACATCGCGTGTGTCCATCAGCAGCATCAACACAAGCATAACATCGCGTGTGTCCATCAGCAGCAGCAATACAAGCATAAAATCGTCCTGTATAATTATATTACAGAATTGTCTCGACAAAACGTTTTACCGTATGAACGTGTCAGTTTTCAGTAAGTGCTCGCTCGAGCTTACCCACGTTGTTGGTGTGATGCTGCCGGACCCTTCCGTTCAGTTCATACCAAATGAGTTGAATCTGATTCATATGAAGTGAGTTGAATCTGATTCATATGAAGTGAGTTCAATGATTCATATGAAGTGAGTTCAATGATTCATATGAAGTGAGTTCAATCTGATTCATATGAAGTGAGTTCAATCTGAGTCATAAGAAGTGAGTTCAATCTCATTCATATGAAGTGAGTTCAATCTCATTCATATGAAGTGAGTTCAATCTGATTCATATGAAGTGAGTTCAATCTGATTCATATGAAGTGATTTAATCTGATTCATATAAAGTGAGTTCAATCTGATTCATATGAAGTGAGTTCAATCTGATTCATATGAAGTGAGTTTACAGGCAAATTCAGGAAACTAGCCGGTTGTTATACTAAGAAAAGCCTGGTTACATTAGCCGTGCGAGGCCTAGCGTTGTCGTGATGACAGATTCTCATATCTTGGTGAATGTAGAAGAAAGACACAATGATAGATCACAGTACTTGATTAATGTAGACATCAGCGTTAATTTAGAAAAAAGGAACAACGATAGATCACAGTACTTGATTAAAGTACACATCAGCGGTTACGTGAACTGTGAAAACATGAATGGGAGTACGGTGCTCATGGGAGAATCCATCCCAAACATGTACGTTTCATCTTCCATATCTGTTATAGTGGACTCTATACACCGGTCAGCATATCTATACCCAGGGCGACGCCAAACTCAATTTATCCTATCAACACATGAGATATTAAACCGCTTTCATTAAGGAACATCGTCTATCTCCATTCCGCCATTGCCGATGAATAATTTGTTGGGCACATGCCTTCTGTTGAATCGGTGGCGTCTAGAACGGATATGATCAATGCTAAGACTTCTGTTTTGCACACAAGCGGAGGAAAGACTCATTCACACAATGTTTGCGATAATAAGTCCTGTATATGAGTCGCTGTCTTTGTTGCTGTTTGCGATAATAAGTCCCGTGTATAAACTGTTGTCTGTGTTGCTGTTTGCGATAATAAGTCTGTATATGAGTTGCTGTCTGTGTTGCTGTTTGCGATAATAAGTCCCGTGTATAAGCTGTTGTCTGTGTTGCTGTTTGCGATAATAAGTCCCGTGTATAAGCTGTTGTCTGTGTTGCTGTTTGCGATAATAAGTCCCGTGTATAAGCTGTTGTCTGTGTTGCTGTTTGCGATAATAAGTCCCGTGTATAAGCTGTTGTCTGTGTTGCTGTTTGCGATAATAAGTCCTGTATATGCGTTGCTGTCTGTGTTGCTGTTTGTGATAATATGTTTCGTGTATAAGCTGTTGTCTGTGTTGCTGTTTGGAAGCGGTTGAATATGTACATCACTACAATATGACAATATTGATCTAATTTTGTTACACAAGGTTGACCAGGTCTGGCAGGTAGCACCTATCGCCATGAATCGTTGGTGCAAACTTGCAATAGGGGAATCGTCAAACTGAAATGTCTGATAACAGCTCCTGTCGTCAATCCACGAACACGAATACCACAGCTTGTCATCACTCTTGTAATGTCAGTCGACATTAAAAAAAAAAAAAAAAAATAACTCTTGTGTTGCCAGGGCCTGAAAGGGGAGCAAAGAATAGCAACACTGTTTACCTTCCACGCATGTCGCAAAGGCGACTAAGGAAGTTATGCGATGGAGTTGGCTGTCCCATCCCATATAGGGTCAGTGACCCAGAGCCATGCTGAAGTCGGATGTGTCAGACCGAAAGGCGCAGATATCGCAGCAATACTGTAAATCATGACACAACACATCCCGTTCTCCGGACTACATCCTGCTAATCTACAGGAGTTTGAGAATGAACGCAGAAGAAGAAAAAAAATAAAAAAATAAATAGTAACAGACCTTCTTTGGATAACAACCAGATACTACTTTCTACTCACCTATACTTTATTAATGTTTTTGTTAAATATCAACCTGTTCCAATTTTGAATAAAGACCGAATTGTTTGTTGTTGCTATGTTGTAAGTGTATCATGAAAAATGCGAAAGAAACACCACATTAACAAAACAATGGGATTGTACCAACTTGATCACTGTGATGAATCATCGCCCACGTACATAAAGATTTTATGCGTGAAAACAAAACACGTTTTCGATCCCTTTTTTTATTAGTTGCTAGTTTATTACATAAAGATAACATTTATTTGGATTGAAAATATCCCGCAGAAAAAGGATGTGTCGAGCCATTGGCGCAAATAAAACGGTAACACAATGCATTTCCATTCTCTGGATTATATCCTGCTGGAAATCTAGTAGGACCATGGTTCTATTGTAAGGAAGGTCCAGCGGGAGTTTGAGAATGAACGCTGCAGAAGAAGAAGAAGATTGAAAATAGAACTAAATTATAACTATCAACTATCGATGAATGGCTGATGATGGCTGGTATGAATGTGAAGTTTGTAAAAATAGATGTACTTATGTAGATCAACATACGCATCAACCTCTTCTCTATCTATCCAGTACTCTGTCTCTTCCCGGCCCCCCTTCCCCCCCCCCCCCCAACCAATCTCTTTCTAGACTCTCCATCTCACAGGCACGCGTGATGTCTCACTGAATCGAGAAGAAAATCTCAAGTAGTGATTAAATTCATTCTGACAATAGCTGCGGTGAATCTGGAAATAAACTGCCGTGTCCTGGATCAGTGCTAATCAGTGGTCAGTAGGCTAATGAAGCCCGTCTGAGAGACTCGATTCATTTTCTCGTTCATGCTACCCCAGTCATGCAATCTTACTTGACGACAGGAAACAAGTGACGGTTAAGTGTGACTTAAAACTGAACTACGGGTGGTAACAGAACAGTAGGGAAAAACATTAGGTACGGTCGGAGAAACGGTTGATGAGAACCTACACAGCTGTTCAGTTCAGTAGCAGTGACACATGTGAAGTACCTACACAGCTGTTTCGTTCAGTAGCGGTGAAACATGTGAAGTACCTACACAGCTGTTCAGTTCAGTAGCAATTACATTTGTGAAGTACCTACACAGCTGTTCAGTTCAGTAGCAATTACATTTGTGAAGTACCTACACAGCTGTTCAGTTCAGTAGCAATTACATTTGTGAAGTACCTACACAGCTGTTCAGTAGCATAAACAGTCGCAGTAGTCTTTGTGATTCCTAATATCTCAATCTCATTTTTACTAAATTTTTACATAAATACATCTTTGTGATTCCTAATATCTCAATCTCATCTTTACTAAATTTTTACATAAATACATCACAAAAGAACAAAAGCTACAACATTAAGAAGTTGCAATTTTTAGAAGTCTACTTATGATTCCTGAACAGGAGAAATGTGGATGCTGGACATGAGAAATGTAGTTGATGGACATGAGAAATGTGGTTGATAGACATGAGAAATGTGGTTGCTAAACATGAGAAATGTAGTTGCTGGACATGAGAAATGTGGTTGCTGGACGTGAGAAATGTGGTTGCTGGACATGAGAAATGTAGTTGATGGACATGAGAAATGTAGTTGATGGACATGAGAAATGTGGTTGATGGACATGAGAAATGTAGTTGATGGACATGAGAAATGTAGTTGATGGACATGAGAAATGTAGTTGATGGACATGAGAAATGTGGTTGCTGGACATGAGAAATGTGGTTGCTGGACGAGAGAAATGTGGTTGCTGGACGTGAGAAATGTAGTTGATGGACGAGAAATGTGGTTGCTGGACATATAAAATGTGGTTGCTGGACGAGAAATGTGGTTGCTGGACATGATAAATGTAGTTGCTGGACATGAGAAATGTAGTTGCTGGACATGAGAAATGTGGTTACTGGACGTGAGAAATGTGGTTGCTGAACATGAGAAATGTAGTTCCTGGACATGAGAAATGTAGTTGCTGGACATGAGAAATGTAGTTGATGGACATGAGAAATGTGGTTGCTGGACGTGAGAAATGTAGTTGCTGGACATGAGAAATGTAGTTGATGGACATGAGAAATGTAGTTGATGGACATGAGAAATGTGGTTGCTGGACATGAGAAATGTAGTTCCTGGACATGAGAAATGTAGTTGATGGACATGAGAAATGTAGTTGATGGACATGAGAAATGTGGTTACTGGACGTGAGAAATGTGGTTGCTGAACATGAGAAATGTAGTTCCTGGACATGAGAAATGTAGTTGCTGGACATGAGAAATGTAGTTGATGGACATGAGAAATGTGGTTGCTGGACGTGAGAAATGTAGTTGCTGGACATGAGAAATGTAGTTGATGGACATGAGAAATGTAGTTGATGGACATGAGAAATGTGGTTGCTGGACATGAGAAATGTAGTTCCTGGACATGAGAAATGTAGTTGATGGACATGAGAAATGTAGTTGATGGACATGAGAAATGTAGTTGATGGACATGAGAAATGTAGTTGATGGACATGAGAAATGTAGTTGCTGGACATGAGAAATGTGGTTGATGGACATGAGAAATGTAGTTTATGGACATGAGAAATGTGGTTGCTGGACATGAGAAATGTGGTTGCTGGACATGAGAAATGTGGTTGCTGGACATGAGAAATGTGGTTGCTGGACATGAGAAATGTGGTTACTGGACATGAGAAATGTGGTTGTTGGACATGAGAAATGTGGTTGCTGGACATGAGAAATGTGGTTGCTGGACGAGAAATGTGGTTGCTGGACATGAAAAATGTGGTTCCTGGACGAGAAATGTGGTTGCTGGACATGAAAAATGTATTTGCTGGACATGAGAAATGTAGTTGCTGGAAATGAGAAATGTAGTTCCTGGACATGAGAAATGTAGTTGCTGGACATGAGAAATGTAGTTGCTGGACATGAGAAATGTAGTTGCTGGACATGAGAAATGTGGTTGCTGTACGAGAAATGTGGTTGCTGGACATGAGAAATGTGGTTGCTGGACATGAAAAATGTGGTTGCCGGACATGAGAAATGTGGTTGCCTGATATGAGAAATGTGGTTGCTGGACATGAGCATTTATTTTCAAAATGGGGAAAGAAAAAGACAATGTCACTCTTTAAAATTAATATTATCGAAAATCCGTAAGAAAAGTATGGTCGACAAAAATACCAAAGCAGATATCCTCACAGATATTATGGTCGAGTGATGGTCCAATGCAGATATCTTCACAGATATTATGGTCGAGTGATGGTCCAATGCAGATATCTTCACAGGTATTATGGTCGAGTGATGGTCCAATGCAGATATCTTTACAGGTATTATGGTCGAGTGATGGTCAATGCAGATATCTTCACATATATTATGGTCGAGAGATGGTCCAATGCAGATATCTTTACAGGTATTATGGTCGAGTGATGGTCCAATGCAGATATCCTCACAGACATTATGGTCGATTGATGGTCCAATGCAGATATCCTCACAGATATTATGGTCGAGTGATGGTCCAATGAAGATATTATCACAGACATTATGGTCGAGTGATGGTCTAATGCAGATATCCTCACATATATTATGGTCGAGTGATGGTCCAATGCAGATACCCTCACATATATTATGATCGATTGATGGTCCAATGTAGATATCCTCACAGATATTATGGTCGAGTGATGGTCTAATGCAGATATCCTCACAGATATTATGGTCGAGTGATGGTTTAATGCAGATATCCTTACAGATATTATGGTCGAGTGATGGTTTAATGCAGATATCCTTACAGATATTATGGTCGAGTGATGGTCTAATGCAGATATCCTTACAGATATTATGGTCGAGTGATGGTTTACTGCAGATATCCTCACAGATATTATGGTCTATTGATGTTCCAATGCAGACATCCTCACATATATTGACTTATGAATAACATTTAAAAACACGTTATAAGCTATAATAGATTTTGTTAGGTCCATCTCATTTATACTTTATCTCTTGTGTGTCTTTCATCATTAGGAGTAGTAGATTGATATCCTTTGTGCCTTGCAACGTCAGGGGTATAAGAACTCTCTGGATACCACCCTTTGTGCCTTGCAACTTCAGGGGTATAAGAACTCTCTGGATACCACCCTTTGTGCCTTGCAACGTCAGTGGTATAAGAACTCTCTGGATACCACCCTTTGTGCATTGCAATACTAGGGATATAAGAACTCTCTGGATACCACCATTTGTGCATTGCAATACTAGGGATATAAGAGTTATATGGAGATAGCCTTATAGCTACTTTATCTAAGTTTGTTCTTGTAGCTTCTTTCATTTTTAGAATCCATCTTGTGCATGGTTGGCCACTAGCGTTCCACTCATTGTGTCTGCAGATCATTTCTCTTTTTTTTTTTTAGAAATGTTCTCTGACGTTTGTTTTCTGGTGGTTTGTACAAACTATTTAATCTGTTACTGTTTTATGCAGTCCAGAATTGGTATTGTATTGTGAACTTTGTCCGAATATTGTCTTTCAGATTCAATCAGGAAGTTGAGTCAGTTGGATGTTGCAATCACGGAGTTGAGCCAGATGGATGTTGCAATCAGGTAGTTGAGTCAGGTTGATGTTGCAATCAGGGAATTAAATCTTTTGGGTAATACAGGCTCTGTTTCCAAAATTCAGTACCTGCGACTAACACGTAGTTTTGTGAGAAAAAAGACATCAAAAGAAGAGTTATGAATTATTACAGACCGGAAACTGTCAGTTACATCATCCCACGGAACACAACGAGGAACATCCCACGGAACACCCCTAGGAACATCTCACGGAACACAACGAGGAACATCTCACGGAACACCCCTAGGAACATCCCGAGAAATACTCTGATGCATATGCCGAATAAAAGATTGGGGGAACTAAGGAAGTATCCAGATTACCGTAACGAAGATCTAACGACTAACTGTGTAAAACACATCTTGCAGATTCTAACGATAATTTTAATTCAAAAGTACATTAATACACTTAAGTTATTCCTAGAGTACACATTCATTAAAAGTGCATTAATACACCAACGTTATTCCTAGAGTACACATTAAAAGTACATTAATACACCTAAGTTATTCCTAGAGTACACATTACAGCACTTGATAGTTATAAAGGGAACACAAGAATGGTTCTCCTTCAAAACACCGGCAGTATTCTGTAGTCTACATACGCTTATAACTCATGCATTGAAATATCTCCAGTGGATATATAGAATGATTATGAGAATTATAACATAAAAACACATATTTCTAGTTCTTTTTCAATCACTTAAACTGAATATATTAAAGTGATATGGTAATAATAATAATAATAATAATAATAATAATAATAATAAATAATAAACCCATAACCCGTCAGGGTCGTAGAGGTGTTACAATGAGACATTTGGTGCAGAACGATCTCCAAACATCTCTATCCTCTACCATCTTGGTGAGTTTGGAAACTTCACATCCTGTCCATTTTTTAATATTATCCAGCCATGTCTTCTTCGTCTGTCGACCTAGTCTTCTTACTTCCTCTACTGTATCTTCCAGAACATATTTTGTCATCCAGGCATGTCTCATCACGTGCCCGTACCATCGTAGTTTACAAAGTTTCAAGATTGTCAACAGTGATGTTTGTTGCCCAGCTAATGAATGAATTTTATCATCTGGGAAAACGTCCCATTAAAACAAGAGAACACATCTATGGGATCATCAGAATGCTTCCCACTTTAAACAAATGTTACCACCTGTACAGGATTGTTAGAATACTTCCCATAAAACACACGGGTATGTTAATCCATGTCAGACCGTAGTTATGTGCGCAGTTTTATATCAATGATAGACAATTGAGTTGTCGAGATGTAATATGTCAATCTGCAATCGTTCGGTAAGATGGTACATTGTCTCATGCGTGATGTGACCTATTCTTTCCAGAACGTAGTCTACCTTATGTATCTCCTAAGATCCCGGAAGTCTCTAGCAAGTTTTCCCGTTTCCTCTAGCGACATGTACATGCATTTCTGGATATCTCTTGTCCAACGACGTCTTGGTGGGCCTCTGCCTCTGCTGACTAACAACACTCCACGCCATTGAGGTCTGATGTTAAGTCATAGAAATATTATGAGGATGTTCTACAAGACACATTCAATGTGACAGGGACATCAATGTGACAGTGACATCAATGTAACAGTGACATCAATGTGACAGTGGCATCAATGTGACAGTGACATTCACTGTGACAGTGACATCAATGTGGCAGTGACATCACTGTGACAGTGACATTCACTGTGACAGTAGCATTCAATGTGACAGTGACATCAATGTGACAGTGACATTCAATGTGACAGTGATATCAATGTGACAGTGACATTCAATGTGACAGTGACATCAATGTGACCGTGACATCAATATGACAGTGACATCAATGTGACAGTGACATCAATGTGGCAGTGACATCAATGTGACAGTGACATCAATGTGACAGTGACATCAATGTGACAGTGACATCAATGTGACAGTGACATTCAATGTGACAGTGACATCAATGTGACAGTGACATCAATGTGACAGTGACATCAATGTGACAGTGACATCAATGTGACAGTGACATCAATGTGACAGTGATGTACTTAGACTGATGTCAACACAAGACAGATAATCGTGTAGATGTATCGTATATATATCGATTGATGTGGTGATACTATGTGATACTATGTGATACTATGTGATACTATGTGATACTATGTGATACCACTCTCTCATATTTATCACTCATAGTTAATGTTTAAAATAGACGAACAAGTAGATAAGTGTATTAGCGTCATCAATTGTTGTGTAATAGAAGTGTAGGTGTGTCATCAATGTGATACTATGTGATACTATGTGATACTATGTGATACTATGTGATACTATGTGATATCATATATATATCGATTGATGTGGTGATACTATATGGTAACAGACAATGTTGAAGGTGTATCACATTCAAGCAAACGAGGAAGAGGCAGCACAAATCGATATTTTTGAACTGAAGTTTATTTATTGAATATTGTGATCGCTCAATCATATTTCTGGTCTTTTTAATGATCGATATCATCCAAGAAAGTAAGGTCAGGATATTTGATATCAACGCTCGATGATTCGACCAGGGGACACAGTTACTTTGATATCTCGTAAAGAAATATTTGAGATTTCTTCAGTTGGTAGTCAATTCAAAGAAACGATATGAAGTTACCGCATATACATAACCAAAATATCGACAGATGTCCGACTAAATGGAAAGTGACATTAGTAACCAAACGAGTAAATAGAACTTTATTACAGATTTATACAATTTATGAGACCTGTAATAGAACAACAACTTAGCAATACACACATGGGTTTTAGAAGAAACAGAGGATGTACTGATGCAATATTTATTCTGAAACAGTTGGCAGAGAAGTCAATAGAATACAACCAAAATTTATACATATCCTTCATAGATCAAGAGAAAGCATTTGACCGAGTAAACAGAGAAAAACTATGGGAAACATTAAAAATTTATGGAGTATGCCAACATTTAATTAACGTTTGTAGAAGTCTCTATAACAACAGCAGTTGCACTATAAGAACAGCTGCAGGCTACACAGAGGACTTTGTGATTAGCACATGAGTAAAGCAGGGATGTGTATTATCCCCACTACTTTTTATTACATATATGGACCATATAAACAAAACAGCAAATTCTAATGAAGCAAATGAACTGCTTTTTGCAGATGACCAGGTTTTATTCCACAACAGCATTAAAAACCTGCAAGACAACCTAAACACAATAGACACAGCAGGCACGCAATTTGGAATGAAAATCAACATAGACAAAACAGAAGTAATGAATATTGCAAGAGAAAAGGAGAACATCAACATACAGATAAATAATAAACAACTAAAACAAGTAGATGAATTCAAATATCTGGGCAGCACATTGAGATATGACAACAAACAAGAAGCAGAAATAAACGCAAAATGTAATAAGTCCTGTCAGATCATTGGTCAATTAACACCTTTACTAAGAAACAAAGATATTACACTAGAAACAAAGAAAGCGCTCTTCAACACCATTTTCTTACCAACATTGTGTTATCAGTGTCAAACTTGGACATTAGATTCTAGAACAATACATAAGATTAACACCACTGAAATGAAATGTGTGAGACGTATGATTGGAGTTAGCTTGAGAGACAAAATCAGGAATGAAGCACTAAGGAAACAATTAGGGATCAAACCAACAATAGAATACATACAGAAACAACAAGTTAAATGGTACGGCCACATAACCAGACAGAAAGAGCAAAGTATTATCCAAAAAAACACTTAACAAACGATACGAAAACAGGAGACCTATTGGACGCCCTCGTAAAAGGTGGATAGATAGTGTATTAGAGACACTCGGAAATATAACAGCAGAGGAGGCAAATAGAAGGGCAAAAGACCGTACACTCACTCTCCCCTCAACACCGAAAGGTACATGAGGACAGAAAGAAGAAGAAAGAAGATAAAATTTATTTTATTTAGGATTTACCATGAAGTTAAAGCAGATACGTGAGAACAAATACATAGTCTTGTTAGCATAAGTGGATAATATCTTACACAGAGCAACTCATTGAATGAACTAATATATGCACTAGAAAAGAGAAACTAGTGGAAGGAACTATCAGATACTAGTAGGCACACAACTCATGGGAATGGCTAACCGTACACGAGTAGAGAATACTCAATGAAGCAGATAAAACAAATACTAGTAGTGAGAACTCGAGTAAGCAGATACAACAGATACTAGTAGAGAAATAATTCAAGGAAACAGATAAAACATACACTAATAGAGCAGTAACTCAAGGAAGCAGAAAAAACACACACTAGTAGAGAGAGATAACTCAATACAACAGATAAAACACACTAGCAGACTCGAGGAAACATAAAACAGATACTAGTAGAGCAATAATTCAAGGAAGCAGATACAATAGACACTAGTAGAGGAATTCAGGGAGGAAACAGGCAGATAGTTAGTTAGTTAGTTTGTTCCTTTCGTGCCGCAAGCGACACATAGGGCAGATGTTTTGGTTCTCCATATGATGCAGTCCGCTGCCTGCAGCTTTAGTTCCTGGATGGTCTTACAGCCTATTAATTCCCCTTCTTTAAGAATGGTGTTTTTAAGAGTTGTTTTAGGTCTTCCTCTTTTTCTTTTACTCTCAGGTGACCACATAAGGGCTTGTTGGTTTATTCTATTTATATCTAGTCGTAAAAGGTGACCAAGGTATTTCCATATAGTAGAGCAATAACTCAAGGAAGAATCTAGAACAGACACTAGTAGAGCTATAACTCATGAGATGTCATTAAGATAATGCATAGACTAAAACGACCAACATAAAACATTGTATGACATGTCTTGTTCTGGAATCCACACGGAGAAAGTCTAAGTGGAGTACCAACAAATACGTAAAATCTGGAGGAAACAGGCATGATAAAGGATGGATTAAACTATACAATAAAACATAATCAATATGACAAGAGATAAAAGGTTTATTCCAAAACCCAGCAACTCGAGCAAGGTGGTTCGAATCCCGACAATATGCATTGTACTGGCGATACAATTATATGTATCTAAATCCAACACTTGTCTAATAGTAATGTTACCTAATAGTAATGTTATCTAATAGTAATGTTACCTAATAGTAATGTTATCTAATAGTAATGTTATCTAATAGTAATGTTATTTACAGTATACATTTCTCTTATTATTACTATATAACAACTTGCACAGAATACATAGAAAGGCAGCAGATCAAGTGGTTTGGTTACATTTTGAGAATGCATCACAAGTTGCCCGTACAGGCATATAAACAAATGAGATCAGGGTACAAAGCCAGAGAAAGTTCACGAATAAGATGGATAGAAAACGTCAGAAACATCTTGAACAAAGACGGTCATACCGCAGCCGAGGCCACACATCTTTAGTTCGATCACAAGCTCTAGGATTCAAACACACATATGGCAAGACTGGATAACAAACCACCCGGGAAAAGAAAATATATCATAATAACAAGATGTGGCAAAGTAGTAATAACAACACTAAAGTAACCCTTTCAAGATCATGTTTTCCTAATGGCAACTTATGAATGCGAGACTTGGACTTTAAATAAAACAATATCCAAAAGAATACATTTATTTGAAATGATATGCTACAGAAATTTCCTACGAATATCGGGGGACAGGAAAAAAGAAGAAGATTGAAATTTTGAAATTACTGAAACTAAACGAAGGGTGGCTTATAAATACCATCATAAGAAGGAAGCTACAGTATTTTGGACACTTAAAGCGACATGATGGTATCGAAAGGCTGATTCTAGAGGGCAGAGTACCAGGTGACAGAAGAAGAGGAAGACCAAGAAGAAGATGGACGAATGACATCGAAGAATGTATGCATATGACTCTGGCCAATCCAGGGTTGCTTGCCCAGGACAGAGTCGTTCAGAGTGCCCACGACGAAGACCACGTTCTGAAAAGAATGTGTCACTTGACATATACTGAGAAGCTTAATGATGACATATGATGCTAAAAGTGAAGGGGGGGGGGGTGAAATGATAGATAATATATATATATAGTACATAACTTTTTAACTATTGCTGGATTTTTTGACACATTTAATAACTCTTAGAAATGTTTCTAGAACTCAGGTAAATATTCTGAGTACTCCCATGACCTCAGGAAGAAATTCTGAGTACTTCCATGAACTCAGGTAGAAATTCTGAGTACTTCCATGAACTCAGGTAGAAATTCTGAGTACTTCTATGAATTCAGGTAGAAAATATGAGTACTTCCATTAACTCAGGTAGAAATTCTTAGTACTTCCATGAAATCAGGTAGAAATTATGGACTCAGGTAGAGTTCATGAACTCTATCAGAAAAATATAAGTAGGTTATGTTCGTGAACAATGGCTTGAAGCTGTTGGAAGGTCTATGAATGATCGAATGAGGCAGATTTAAATTTGTTGCTGGCAATGTGGGTGTTCCCAAAAATGAGACATTATATATAATGGCGAGTCTGTCACTTCACTAAAGTAGAAAGAAATTTCAAATCTCTAACCATCTATCACGCATAGGAACTTTTACCACTATTGGTACCACTATTGTAGACGGCTTCAGTCAGCAATGACATTGTATTGCCTCTACAAATGTGTCTATGACAGAAAATTGTGCAGTCGCTGAGTGTGACGAGAACGGCATATTAGCATAGACTATTGCTTGCCAAAATACTTCTCTATAATGAGCTAGAGAAGGGTACATGATCTCAATGTGGCTAAAAGAAGCACTACAAGGACTCGTTAAATACCTTACTGAACGACTTTAAAATAGACCAAGACATGAGAAGAACTTGCATAAAATAGATCTACATGGCGCTCTACAATCAAACAGGGCACATCATCTTGTGAAAAGAGGGACAATGCAGCAAATGCACAGCGGAGAGTAGCTAGAAAGTCATGGATATATCAAAATCTGTCTACAGTGGTCATTCCATGTCCGAACTGTCCAAGAAGATTTATAGCTCAAATAGTGCTTATTATCAATCTACGAACTATTAGACATGGACATAATTCTAACTGAATGTTCAATAGTGGATGTAACAAATGGTCATCATCATCATGTGATGTACGAACACACACACACATGCACACACACACACAACATAGCTAGACATTGCAACAGATTATCAGAAATAGAAAAGCTTTTCGAATAAACATCACTCGTGTACGCAAACTAGAACAGTGCGACAGATTGTACATTATTCTACAGAACAAGAGTCACAGGTATTCCAATGATGTTGAACAGGTGCTAAGTGTGCATAAACTATAAAATAATTAATTAACAACATTTTATCAGACTTGGAACTGTATATTTCAGTTTAAAAACTATTCATTATTACGAAAGAATTATTTAGATAAATATGAGAGAGTGGTATTAGAGAGATAAATATGAGAGAGTGGTATTAGAGAGATAAATATTAGAGTGTGGTAATAGAGAGATAAATATGAGAGAGTGGTATTAGAGACATAAATATGAGAGAGTGGTATTAGAGAGATAAATATGAGAGAGTGGTATTAGAGAGATAAATATGAGAGAGTGGTATTAGAGAGATAAATATGAGAGAGTGGTATTAGAGAGTAGTATTAGAGAGATAAATATGAGAGAGTAGTATTAGAGAGATAAATATGAGAGAGTAGTATTAGAGAGATAAATATGAGAGAGTGGTATTAGATAGATAAATATGAGAGAGTGGTATTAGAGAGATAAATATTAGAGTGTGGTAATAGAGAGATAAATATGAGAGAGTGGTATTAGAGACATAAATATGAGAGAGTGGTATTAGACAGATAAATATGAGAGAGTGGTATTAGAGAGATAAATATGAGAGAGTGGTATTAGAGAGTAGTATTAGAGAGATAAATATGAGAGAGTAGTATTAGAGAGATAAATATGAGAGAGTAGTATTAGAGAGATAAATATGAGAGAGTGGTATTAGATAGATAAATATATAGTAGTATTAGAGAGATAAATATGAGAGAGTAGTATTAGATAGATAAATAGAGAGTAGTATTAGAGAGATAAATATGAGAGAGTAGTATTAGATAGATAAATAGAGTAGTATTAGAGAGATACATATGAGAGAGTAGTATTAGATAGATAAATAGAGAGTAATATTAGAGAGATGAATATGAGAGAGTAGTATTAGAGAGATAAATATGAGAGAGTGGTATTAGAGAGATAAATATGAGAGAGTAGTATTAGAGAGATAAATATGAGAGAGTAGTATTAGATAGATAAATAGAGAGTAGTATTAGAGAGATAAATATTAGAGAGTAGTATTAGAGAGATAAATATGAGAGAGTGGTATTAGAGAGTGGTATTAGAGAGATAAATGTGAGAGAGTAGTATTAGAGAGATAAATATGAGAGAGTTGTATTAGAGAGATGAATATGAGAGAGTGGTATTAGAGAGATAAAAATGAGTGGTATTAGAGAGTTAAATATGAGAGAGTGGTATTAGAGAGATAAATATGAGAGAGTTGTATTAGAGAGATAAATATGAGTGGTATTAGAGAGTTAAATATGAGAGAGTGGTATTAGAGAGATAAATATTAGAGAGTTGTATTAGAGAGATAAATATGAGTGGTATTAGAGAGATAAATATGAGAGTGGTATTAGAGAGATGAATATGAGAGAGTAGTATTAGAGAGATGAATATGAGAGAGTAGTATTAGAGAGATAAAAATGAGAGAGTAGTATTAGAGAGATAAATAAGAGAGAGTGGTATTAGAGAGATAAATATGAGAGAGTGGTATTAGAAAGATAAATATGAGAGAGTAGTATTAGAGAGATAAATATGAGATAGTGGTATTAGAGAGATAAATACGAGAGATAAATATGAGAGAGTCGTATTAGGGACATAATTAGGAGAAAGTTTTATTACAGAGATAAATATGAGTGGGTGTTATTAAAAGAGAAGATATGCCTGTCTGGAAATAACACACGAAATTTCAGAGAAAATGAAGATATACAGCGATAATTTAGTTACTTAGTCACATCATTGTGAACATTTTTTGTTTGAAAATTAATGACACATCAATATTGCTGCTTCACAATGATTACTAACACATCTTTACTGTCACTACATAACAATTGATGACACACCTACACTTCTATTACACAACAATTGATGACACATCTACACTTCTATTACACAACAATTGATGACACACATACACTTCTATTACACAGTAATTGATGACACATCTACACTTCTATTACACAACATTTGATGACACACCCACACTTCTATTACACAACATTTGATGACGCTAATACACTTATCTACTTCTTCGTCTGTTTTAAAAATTAACTATCTCATTCTACGTTCACATTCATTCATGCAGAAAGTGTGTCTGTCTTGTATTGTTCACTAAAGTCATCCCTTATTGTTTCTTTATTAGTACCTACAATAGCTTCTACACCATTTTTGTTCTATAAACGCATTGAAGTAGCACTTACAAATAGATACACTTTTAAATCACTCTATTACAATCTACAAGTACATTTCAGTAACGCTGATCCTGATCATACGGCGTATTGCACACAATGAGTTAATTTCAATTTTAACGAATTCTCTGCTATTTATATATATATATATATTTATATACACTTTCAATATAATATTACGTGTTTGGAAATGTGTAGATTACTTGAATTGTTGAAATTTGAAGCTGAATAAACACTCTACAAAAAGAAAAGTATATGTGAATTAAATTATTTCTGTAAAATCTGCCAGTGTTCGGCTCTAGATGCTTACAATACAATACCTGTCACAACAACTATAATTATAGTGTATCCGGGCAATCAACAGAAGATAATTCCAAGACCAGCTCCATGGAGGTCACTTAGTCCAGAATTAACTGTCACCCTGTGGCCACAATATTTGACAACGTCGCGTTGTCAGGAGTTATGAGTGAGGGGGGAGGATTTGTTGGTTGGTGTGGAGACAAGAGAACATACAGGGGAGAGAGGAAAGTCCTGACGCGCGCACTTATCCAAGAGTACTGGAATGCGAGAGTTTATGTATAGGGATTTTCCATGGGTACGTGGTCCGTTTATCTAACTGAAAGTATCAGCAGTAGAGAAATCTCAGTGTGTGAGTTATTGCAATAGGTTGAGCATAAAATAAAATGTGGGCACAACGCCTTTTAGCTGGCCCTAATCACGAATAAAACATGTATTTTTAGGTGGCCCTAGTCACGAATAAAACGTGTATTTTTAGGTGGCGCTAGTCACAAATAAAACGTGCATTTTGAAATTAAAGAATCATACAATTGAGTATTCCTATTTGTGATGGAAGACAGCACGAAATGTAGATTAAAGGGTTATTCCGAATCTGGAACTATCTATCTATGTATCTACTATCTCCCGTGTGGCGACATGGGTCTGTCTATCTATGTATCTACTATCTCCCGTGTGGCGACATGGGTCTGTCTATCTATGTATCTACTATCTCCCGTATTAGTGACATGGGTCTGTCTATCTATGTATCTACTATCTCCCGTATTAGTGACATGGGTCTCTCTATCTATGTATCTATTATCTCCCGTATTAGTGACATGGGTCTCTCTATCTATGTATCTACTATCTCCCGTGTGGCGACATGGGTCTGTCTATCTATGTATCTACTATCTCCCGTGTGGCGACATGGGTCTGTCTATCTATGTATCTACTATCTCCCGTGTGGCGACATGGGTCTGTCTATCTATGTATCTACTATCTCCCGTATTAGTGACATGGGTCTGTCTATCTATGTATCTACTATCTCCCGTATTAGTGACATGGGTCTCTCTATCTATGTATCTACTATCTCCCGTATTAGTGACATGGGTCTGTCTATCTATGTATCTACTATCTCCCGTGTTAGTGATATGGGTCTGTCTATCTATGTGTCTACTATCGCCCATGTGGCGACATGGGTCTGTATATCTATGTATCTACTATCTCCCGTGTTATTGACATGGGTCTGTCTATCTATGTATCTACTATCGCCCGTGTGACGACATGGGTCTGTCTATCTATGTATCTACTATCTCCCGTGTTAGTGAAATGGGTCTCTCTATCTATGTATCTACTATCTCCCGTGTTATTGACATGGGTCTGTCTATCTATGTATCTACTATCTCCCGTGTGGCGACATGGGTCTGTCTATCTATGTATCTACTATCTCCCGTGTTAGTGACATGGGTCTCTCTATCTATGTATCTACTATCTCCCGTGTTATTGACATGGGTCTGTCTATCTATGTATCTACTATCTCCCGTGTTATTGACATGGGTCTGTCTATCTATGTATCTACTATCTCCCGTGTAGCGACATGGGTCTGTCTATCTATGTATCTACTATCGCCCGTGTTGCGACATGGGTCTGTCTATCTATGTATCTACTATCGCCCGTGTGGCGACATGGGTCTGTCTACCTATGTATCTACTATCGCCCGTGTGGCGACATGGGTCTGTCTATCTATGTATCTACTATCTCCCGTGTTAGTGACATGGGTCTCTCTATCTATGTATCTACTATCGCCCGTGTGACGTCATGGGTCTGTGTATCTATGTATCTACTATCTCCCGTGTTAGTGACATGGGTCTCTCTATCTATCTATTTACTATCGCCCGTGTAGTGACATGGGTATGGATTTCTAGTTCAGGTCACACATAATAGGGTCCTTGTCTTCTTTCCAGGTTTGTCACAGGAGAAACTGTTTGTGGACTGAGGAAAGGCGGGAATAGGATCAGAACTAATCCATAAATGACGCAGTTTCTGTCAATTGTTCTCCATATTAAAGCTTTTCTTTCAAATGTTACCCATAAATGACGCAATTTCTATAAGATGTTCTCCATAAATGACGCAATTACAATAACTATAAATAAAACTACGCCTGTTTGGTCATATAAAGAGACATAACTGTTTAGAAAGACAAATAATGGAGGGAAGAGTACCTGGGAGGAGGAGAAAGGGCAGACCAAGAAGACGATGGAAGGAAGACATTAAATATAACATGAATACATCGCTAGAAAATGCAAGCCACATCGCCCAAGACAGAGAGAGGTTCAGAGAGTTCATTGGGAAGACAACGTTCTGGAAGGAATACGTCACATGACACACACTATAAGATGTTCTTTATAAATATCGCAATTTATTTCAGGTGTTCTCCTTAAATGACGCAATTTCTATGAAATATTACCCATAAATGACAGTTTCTATAAGAAGTTCTGAATAAATGACGCAATTGCTATCAGATGTTCTCCATAAATGACAATCAATACACGGTAACGATAAATAAAGCAATTTCAATGGAGCAGAGATACACTTCAGCTAGGATTGCACAATGGTTTATCTTTGTGGCAGACTCCTGGAAGACTGGTAATGCTAAATGTACTATCACTATTAATGGGTCAACATGTCTGGCAGATGAATCATTAACTATTTAGTCCAGAAGTATCTACTAATCTCCTGGCAGGACGTTGCTGACCTGGGATCCTACCAGATTGAAACGCCTACATTCTGGCACTAAACCTGCATTTATTTCCCCTCCCTTCTCTCTCCAAACACAACATTACTGTAAGACAGCAAACACAACTTCACTGTGAGATAGCAAACACAACATCACTGTGAGACAGCAAATACAACATCACTGTGAGACAGCAAATACAACATCACTGTGAGACAGCAAATACAACATCACTGTGAGACAGCAAATACAACATCACTGTGAGACAGCAAACACAACATCACTGTGAGACAGCAAATACAACATCACTGTGAGACAGCAAATACAACATCACTGTGAGACAGCAAATACAACATCACTGTGAGACAGCAAACACAACACCACTGTGAGACAGCAAACACAACACCACTGTGAGACAGCAAACACAACATCACTGTGAGACAGCAAATACAACATCACTGTGAGATAGCAAACACAACATCACTGTGAGACAGCAAACACAACATCACTGTGAGACAACACACCGTGAACGAGTTCGCGTTACCCAACTCAGGAGGATCTGTACAACTGTCATTAACTGCAGCACTCGAAACCACACGATACAATAATTTACACAGACGGTCTAGTAACACAAGAAAAAAACAGTTGTGGTTGGGATTTCGTGGCCTACTAAAATGGCAAAAAATTAGCTGAGAAATCATTTGCGTTCCCCACTACAACATCGAGTATGAGAATGGAAATAGGACCAGTGACAACACCTCTCACTTGGCTGACGACGAACCCACCTACAGATTCAGTGATTCCATTGGGGTCTCAAAGTATGCTGTGCAAGATAGAAAAGTGTATGATCAGAACTGAGTGAGCCACTCTTCTTAACAACACGCAGGACATTACATGGATCTATTGTTCAGGTCATGCTGGGGTTAGGGGAAACTACAGGCCTGATGTTTTGGCTGGTAAAGCCTTGGTGAATGGCACCGAGATAACAAAAGACATAATTTAATTGATTAGAGCAGTCATAGATACCCTACGAGAAGACGAAGAGGAGGTCGAACAAGAACAATGTACACATTCACAGAATAGTAGAAATGGATGGGACTTGAGTCGATGGGAGAAAGTGAACTCTCTCTGGAAAAATCAGAAGAACGCGGAATCAGCAACTGACTGGGACACTGAGCTTATACAGTTTTTGATGGCTAACGGCAAGCGGAGCATATACGGGAATTCCCCCAATCCTGTCCCGCTTGTTACTCATTAACTCTTTCAGGACTTGATTATTTTTATGTTTGGACCAAATTAATTTTATATATGTGTTTTTTATTGTATCACTTGACATACTAATATTGATAAATAGTGTATGTGTAATGCATCATTGGAAAGGGGAATGGATACAGAATATGAATATATAAGTACATTGATGATATTTGATTACTTCACAAGGTTAGAGTTAGCCTTGTGAAGTAATCAAATATCAAATCAAAGCCAGTAAAGTGGTGAAAGGTCCTGTTGACCCTTGCCATAAAGCCAGTATAGTGGTGATTGGTCCGGAAAGAGTTAAGAATCCAGATCTGTCAGAAACCTCATGGTCTGTAACCAGCTACCTCATGGTCTGTAACCAGCTACCTCATGGTCTGTAACCAGCTACCTCATGGTCTGTAACCAGCTACCTCATGGTCTGTAACCAGCTACATCATGGTCTGTAACCAGCTACCTACTACCTACCAGATACCTCATTGTCTGTAACCAGCTACCTACTACCTACCAGCTACCTCATGGACTTAACCAGCTACCTACTACCTACCAGCTACCTCATGGTCTGTAACCAGCTACCTACTCACAGTTAAATTAATGGTTTCTTTACCATCTTCGTCATCATCCGTATTATCATAGTAATAATTACTAATAGATAAGATAAGATATTAGAAGATACGATAAGATATTAGAAGATAAGATAAGATAAGATATTAGAAGATACGATAAGATATTAGAAGATAAGATAAGATATTAGAAGACACGATATTAAAAGATAAGATGTTAGAAGATAAGATAAGATATTAGAAGATAAGATAAGATATTAGAAGATAAGATAAGATATCAGAAGATACGATATTAGAAGATAAGATGTCAGAAGATAAGATAAGATATTAGAAGACACGATATTAAAAGATAAGATGTTAGAAGATAAGATAAGATATTAGAAGATAAGATAAGATATTAGAAGATAAGATAAGATATCAGAAGATACGATATTAGAAGATAAGATATTAGAAGATACGATATTAGAAGATAAGATAAGATATTAGAAGATAAGACAAGATATTAGAAGATAAGATAAGATATTAGAAAATAAGATACGATATTAGAAGATACGATATTAGAAGATAAGATGTTAGAAGATAAGATAAGATATTAGAAGATAAGATAAGATATTAGAAGATAAGATAAGATATTAGAAGATAAGATAAGATATTAGAAGATACGATACGATATTAGAAGATAAAATAAGATATTAGAAGATAACATATTAGAAGATAGATAAGATAGTATAAGATAAGCTATCAGAAGATAAGATAAGATAGTATAAAATAAGATATTAGAAGATACTATAAGATATTAGAAGATAAGATAAGATATTAAAAGATAAGATAAGATATTAGAAGATAAGATAAGATATTCGAAGATAAGATAAGATAGTATAAAATAAGATATTAGAAGATAAGATAAGATAGAAGATAAGATGCGATATTAGAAGATAAAATAAGATATTAGAAGATAACATATTAGAAGATAGATAAGATAGTATAAGATAAGCTATTAGAAGATAAGATAAGATAGTATAAAATAAGATATTAGAAGATAAGATATTAGAAGATAAGATAAGATATTAGAAGATAAGATAAGATATTAGAAGATAGGATAAGCTATTAGAAGATAAGATAAGATAGTATAAAATAAGATATTAGAAGATAAGATAAGATATTAGAAGATAAGATAATATATTAGAAGATAATATATTAGAAGATAGGATATTAGAAGATAAGATATTAGAAGATACGATAAGAAAGTATTAGATAAGATAAGATATTAGAAGATAAGATAAGATATTATAAGATAATATAAGATATTAGAACATAAAATAAGATATTAGAAGATAAGATAATATATTAGAAGATAAGATATTAGAAGATAAGATAAGATATTAGAAGATAAGATAAGATATTAGAAGATAAGATAAGATATTAGAAGATAGGATAAGATATTAGAAGATAAGATAAGATATTAGAAGATAAGATAAGATATTAGAAGATAAGATAAGATATTAGAAGATAAGATAAGATATTAGAAGATAGGATAAGATATTAGAAGATAAGATAAGATATTAGAAAATATGATAAGATATTAGAAGATAAGATAAGATATCAGAAGATAAGATAAGATATTAGAAGATAAGATAAGATATTAGAAGATAGGATAAGATATTAGAAGATAAGATAAGATATTAGAAGATGATAAGATATTAGAAGATAAGATAAGATATTAGAAGATAAGATAAGATATTATAAGATAGGATAAGATATTAGAAGATAAGATAAGATATTAGAAGATAAGATACGATATCTTTAAGTAGATGCCGCTTTAAGTAGAACAGTCAATGAAGACTAAACAAAAGCATTGATAAATTTCACCATAACAAACGACGGATTGCCAGGAGAAACATCAATCTTGAGCTGAGATTAAAACTCCACCGTCTGACCAGAGTGACCAGAGTGACCAGAGTGACAATCTCACTAGTAATCATCTCTATTGTAAGATTTATTGTCCAGCATTCTATTAAGGGAAGATATATTAAACTCAGGCTAGTAAGAAAGCAAGCAGTAAATAACGAAACAGAAACTTCTGTTGAAGTCGGATATACTGGGTTAAGATAACAAGTACACACAACTTCATTCACATGAAAACTTCCTAAAATCATATATTTAATTCAATCATCACATTTGTGAGCACGTAGAAATATCACTTCCACAGACAAAAATTAATCCTAGTTTTTAAATGACACTACTCAACTACTGAACAGCCTAAGAATTCCCCAGCAATCACTATATTGGGTGCCACCTGGAGTAAGAAGAAGAGGGAGACCTAGAGAAACTCTACGAAGAATCATTAATAGAGAAGGCATGTCAATGAACCTAAACAACACGCAACAATTGAAAGACCTGGCAACACAAAGACAGAAATGGAAGGCTATGGTTTCTGTCCTATGCGCCGTCTATGGCCCTGGAGGAACATAACATAACTTAACTCAACTAATAGAGTGCGACAACGTGAGAAAATATTACACAGTTTGACAACCTGGCACGGCAAGGAAACAACAACGACATTGATACATAATACTATGGACAGAGAGCTATGGAGAGCCATGACCAACTACGCCAGCTGGCATGGAACCTGATGATAATGATGATGATGACTCAACTAATGTGTGTGTTTGTTTGTGTGTTTGTGTGAATACCCAGGAATTACCCACAATTAAGCACCTATATAATTGTGTTCAAATGAGAAATGTCTCTCAAGTCTCATATCATACGGAAAATGCTCGAACTTTCGGAGATATACATTTCTTGAAGATGACGCCTGCTACTCACAGGTGATACGTATGCAATCAGTTGCGATTTCATGCCATGAACGATAATGAAACAAATGGATTTCACTTGGGAATGTGGATGTGTAAAAACAAAAACTCCTCTAACGAACAGATAACATTTTGTCCCCGGACATGCGGGCGTGGAGGGAAATGAATTGGACGACTTATTAGCTGGCCTCGACACCTCAACAGATGGTAAGCATATGGACCGAGCAGACATACTCATTGCTCTTCGTGAGTCCTGACGATCAGAGGATTTTGAGATGAATGATCATAATATCTAGAATATGCGAATTGGGAGTGAGGATGGGCGTGGTCCGTTGAGAACCCCTAACAAAAGAACAATTAACCAACATAGAACCGGAACCATCAATCTTTATAGAGATTTACTGAAGCGGAGATCTGAGCACCTATGGACGTGATAGGTGTGCGAAGAGGTTAATCAAAAGACCTAGTACCTAATATTTAGAAATAAAATAAAATATATGCTAAATAAAAACAGAAACCCCACGGAACGGCCACTCCCCCCCCCCCCACCTAAAATGTGTTGAGAACTTCAATCGTAGGAAGACGTTGATTTGCTGACAATACCCTTAAAGGTAAAGAAATGTCTCAGAAATAATGATTTTAGTTAGTAGATCCAACCTGGAACGTGAAGTTATGCTTGACCTGCAAGGATGTTACCTGGAAGATACAACCTGGAACGTGAAGTTATGCCTGACCTGCAAGGATGTTACCTGGAAGATACAACCTGGAACGTGAAGTTATGCCTGACCTGCAAGGATGTTACCTGGAAGATACAACCTGGAACGTGAAGTTATGCCTGACCTGCAAGGATGTTACCTGGAAGATACAACCTGGAACGTGAAGTTATGCCTGACCTGCAAGGATGTTACCTGGAAGATACAACCTGGAACGTGAAGTAATAGAACATTGTATCGCCTCATACTACTATAAATATGGGCCAGTCGATGGACACACAGACTACACACAACACACACAGACTACACACAACTCAAACAGACTACACACAACGCACACAGACTACACACAACTCAAACAGACTACACACAACGCACACAGACTACACACAACGCACACAGACTACACACAACGCACACAGACTACACACAACGCACACAGACTACACACAACGCACACAGACTACACACAACGCACACAGACTACACACAACGCACACAGACTACACATAACGCACACAGACTACACATAACGCACACATTGTAAATGTATGTAAATCCCTGTAAATTTAATTAAATATGACAATAAATATGGTTCGTCGACCGACCTGTCTGTATTCATAATCACCATCATGTGACATATTCTTTCCAGAACGTGTACTTCCTAATG